>PVKC010006282.1:0-31448 GCA_004027635.1 Crocidura indochinensis | reverse complement strand
AAATACCAAAAGACTTGGTTCCTCCTTCAAGCCCCACCACCATGGCCTCAATACTGTCTCTCAGGGACAGGCTTGCCTTCTAATCTGCTTGTTGATGGATGGGTTTCAGAGAGTACTGCAAAATTCTCTGCATGGAATCCATCTCTTTCTCCCTCCTAACAGTGAGCATCCCCAAGTCCTTTCCCAGAGAAGGTGGCCACCTCATTCCTATATTCTGACTCTATCTATTCTGAGCTTCCTTGCCAGCCACCGATTGCAGATCTTGCCCTCACCTATATACCCTTACCTCCTCCCAGGTTCCTCCTCCAGGCCGAGTATGTGTTGGCTCATCCTCCTGAACTAGAATCTGTGGAAATGGCAGTAGAGGTGCTGTCTCCTCTGTCAACTGTAGAGAATGTAGATCAGGCATTTCTTGTACTCATGGTATCTGAGAGCCACATGCTCTTAGGTCATTGGTGTCATTGGCCAGACCAGAGCTGGTATTCAGGCTTCAGATTGAAAATCAGTGGTCTTCACCACTACTGGGATACCAGTCTAGTAGCCATCCTTGGACAGCCACCAGCCTTAGGTGACATAAGACTCAAGCTTGACTGGAAGGCCCATGTTGGCAGGGCACTGGGACACGGGCATAGCTAAGTATGGAAGCTTTAGAGACACTACAGTGAATGCCTGAGGTCTCTGTCCTCTTTTGCCTGGCCTGATGACTGTAGAGATGAATGGATGACGATGGCAAAGGTGCTTGGCTAGCCTCCCACACAGAGGGACATTCTTGTGTAGAATTCAGCAAAGGGCCAGTGATACCTGGTGCTCTTGTTTCTTGAGTATGATGCTTAAGTAAAGGACTTTCAGTCTTGGATTTGAGGTAAGGGAACCTGTTAGTACTGGATATGATGGCCCTGTTTCCCTTGCTAACAGAGTTTTCAGGAGCAGCGGACAACCTTTCAGTTACCCCCAGTGTAGTTCTTTCGAATGTAGGTTTAGCTGTCAATACTCATGACAGTGTAGATAGTGGCTTTCACTTCTTCAGTCCTGTGAGCTGATCGAGCTGTAGACCTATACTTGAAAACCTCTGATATGGTTTATATGTACCATGTATATAAATGTATATGAACATGGCATATATATGTACCATATTTTATAAATTTCAGATTCATGTAGATGAAATACCTATCATGGTAGTTTGAGAAGGATCCCTGTTTTGGGTTTTGCTGTGGCTTCTGTTGTTCATGTTCCATAGATCATTGGATATTCTTTAGTGCCCAGTGAAGGTCAGGAAATATGGGCTCAGATGTTTGTCATCCATAGGCAGAACCATGTGTGGGGATAAAATGGCAGAAATGGGGGTATAGTGTCTCTCAGGTGGACAGTCAAATATGGTGATGGTGATGGGATAAATTCTATCCATGAGATATGTCCCACCCAGAAAGAGACTTAAAAAAGGGCACTTGCTAAATGCGGTGGAGGGTTTTCTTTTCCAGGATGGGGCATTGCACACCAACTTAGAACCATAGAGGGATGAACTCCTCACCTACTGCTGTTTTTATTTTGGAAAATGTCAGACCTGCAGAGTGTTGAAAGACAAACACTAATGTGTCCTGACTTAAAGATCTGGCCACTAAAGCCAGTTGCCACATTTGCTTTACTTTTGAAGAAGTGTTTGGGAGTAAATTAAAGGTATTAAAATGCTTCACCAGTGAGTGCTCCTGCATTTCTCTCCTTAGCATAGGTTCTAGCAGTGACATAGGGCAGATACTCATCCTGTGCAGGGCACTGATGGAGATCCTTATGTCTGGTGCCCAGGCTGCTTTTAGAGCTCATTGTGTGTGTGTGTGTGTGTGTGTGTGTGTGTGTGTGTGTGTATGTGTTGCTCTCTGATGGTCTTCATAGCTTAGGGTGTATATTCAGGATTTTGTGTATAGGTTTTACATGTTTGTGTTGGGTGGTTAAATCTTTTTAGTCACTTATCACCTATTATCATTGCCTCTTTTATGTTTGTATGGTTTGGATGTTTTAATGTTTGTTCTTTGAAGCTACACCCAGAAAAGCCCAGGGGGTATTCCTGGCTTAACTCTCAGGGATCATTGCTGGCATGACTTGGGGGACCATATGGGGAATCAGCCACATGGAAGGAAAGTGGTTTACCCATTGTGTTATCTTTCTCATTCCTGATGTGAGTTCTTTAGAAGACTCTAGTCATAGACTTTTAGGTATTTAATTATTGTGGAGGTGAAATTTGGGGGCCAGGGTCTTAATTATGGTCCTTGAGAGGTGTTACTGGGGATCAAACCCAGCCTTAGTTTATTTACCTCCAAAATAGAAGGACTTGCAAAAGAGATTGGTTCTGAGGGCTGCAGTGATATTGGAGCCCCTAGTTTGATACTCAGCACCTCATGCTGCCCCTAAGCATTAAATCGTATGACCCCAAAAGCAAAAATAAATAAAATATAGGGGTTAACCAGGGTTACCCATTCAAGCCCACAACTTAACCTTATCAAACTTCGAAGCCACTAGATTTGTTTCATGCCTATAGATTCTGGACCATGCAGCTGCAAGTTAACACACAATACCTCAGAATTCATATTGGCATCTGCCCAGTAGTATCACAAGAAATCTGATGGGAAAGTTACGTAGCACCAGCTACAGTCCAGTAAATTCTTAGACACTGACTTTAGTAAATTGTGGAGAGATACAACATCACTTCAAATTGATCCGTGTTTATCTAAGTTTCGATAATTCCATTAAGCCTTATGTTGTAACAAGTAATATGAAGTAAATTTGTTGTGCCTGCAAGGGGCAGTCTAGGGTGGTGGATGGGAAATTGGGAACATTGGTAAGGGGAAGATTACACTGGAGATGGGATTGGTGTTTGACTATTTAATGCCTGAAACAACTCTATTATGAACAATTTAGTAACTCATTGTGTTATAATAAAAAAAATGAAACAACAAGAGCCGCCTTGTGTTAAAAGTGTTGCTGTTCAGCACCTTTGAGACTCAGCCAGAGAGGCAGGGACCCTGCATTCTGGGAAACAACTTGATTGTCCTATCAGGGAGGGACCCTCCAGGGTTTCTGAAGGTGGGTACTGGGGTTTGAATATCTGACACTCTAGCCTGAGTGTGTTCTTCTTACCTGTTCCCATAGCGGAGATTTTGGAGCTGGCTGGCAATGCAGCGAGGGACAACAAGAAGGGGCGGGTCACACCTCGGCACATCCTGCTGGCTGTTGCCAACGATGAAGAGCTGAATCAGGTAGGGGCACTCCTGCTCCCTGTCCCCTCAGTCCTGAAACAGACGGTTATGCTGATTATCCAGTTGGATGGAGGCTGGTGCTTTATTGACTTTCGGGGGTGGGCTCCGTATCAGGTGCTAAGAAAGAATTTTCACCGTCCACCTGAAGGAGGGGTGCTGAGAGGATCCAGGGATAGTATGGTCCCTGCAGAGGTCACAGAAGCTGGAGCTGTACCATCCAAAGCAAGAGGGTGGATGGAGTCTTCAGAGCTAGGACAGGTAGGGTGGTCTGGCTTACCACCTGTTTTTTTTTTTTTACTTTTCCTGTCAGCTGCTCAAAGGAGTCACCATAGCCAGTGGGGGAGTACTGCCCAATATCCACCCTGAGCTGCTAGCGAAGAAACGAGGATCCAAAGGGAAGTTGGAAGCCATCATCACACCACCCCCAGCCAAAAAGGCCAAATCTCCATCTCAGAAGAAGCCAGTGTCTAAGAAAACAGGAGGCAAGAAAGGGGCCAGGAAATCCAAGGTATGTACTCGGGCAAGATTATGGGACTGGGGCAGGGCAAGTGCAAGGAGGTGGACTGTGAGAGGTGCCTGCCTGGCTCAGGGCCCATCAGGAGTCTGTGTGTCTGTGCTTCAAAGATGATTGTGCAAGAGCTTGTTCTGTCCAGGTGGCCAGAGTGTGTCCACTACTGGGGACCGGAGGCTCAGGAATGAGACAGGGAAAGTTTCTGGGGTAGCTGATCCCCAGCTGGAGGAACTCTGCATGGTTTCCTGGGGAGAGCTTGTGTCATGGGAGGTTTCTGTGCATGCAGATGTCTTTCTGGCTTCTTGCTTAGCTCTGGTGTTCTCAGAACTGCTATGAGAATGTCCTGTACATACCCTCCTCTAAATAGGTGTATTGGTCCTTAGGACAGCACTACATTCCTACATTCCGGTGGGACCACTCAAGTGCTTCTGGCCACACTATACTTGACTCAGAGCAGATCTCTGACTCTGGGGTATCTATAGTGAGCAAAACACTGTCTTAATGGGTGACACAGTTCCAAGCCATGATCACCCCAGGATGGGGAAGTAGCAGACCTCCTGTAGATTAGAGTCTGCTGTTGTTTGCTTTTACCTGACTGAGCATTGCCAGGAAGCTGTGGGGCACCTGGAGCATGTGCACTGGAAGCCTTCTTGCTGGACTCTGCACCATCTCCTGCCTCCTTCACAGTGAAATTGGGAGAGTGCACTTCAAGTGTATAAGTGGTACCTGTCTTTTTCACAGCATCCCTCAGATTAGGACACTATGACTGAAGGTGGCCTCATTGCTTTGTAAGATTCTTAGTAGTAATTCTTTGGAAATGTTTGTGGGGCCTAATGAGATATGCAAGGATGCTCTTCTAGAACCCCAGACCTTTCCCCAAAGGGAGAAGGCAAAGGTTTCTTTCAGGGTCTATCTGTCTCCTAGGTGCTCCATTCTTCCCTGATATGCTGCCTTTATATTGGAGATGCTTCTCTGAATTTTCACTTATCCCTCATGTCTGCATTTTGGACTGGTGGTTTGTTGAGGTAGACAAGGCTGACAAGGCTGTATTTTCTGTATAGCCTTCTGGCAGCATCCTGAGATGCTGTGGGAAACCTGAAAACCAGGAAATAGAAATTCATATTCCCAACACCTCCTGTTCCCAACATATCCTGCCTCCCAATTCCCCTGCCTCTGGGTCAAGATCTCTGGGAGAGTAATCTGAATTGGAAGAGCACCCTATACCCACCTATCCCCAATTTCCAGGGTTTCATATGGCGGTTGCACTCCAGAGGACCTTGGAAGAGGTATAAAGTCAGGCCAGGGTTTTCAGGATGCCATGGTCCTCAGACATACCACCTGAACAGTGAGAAGATAGAACTATTTCTTGACCCCCCACCCCACCCCCAATTTTGCCCCCCAATTTTTAGTTGCAGGGAGAAAGGCACAGGGGAGGGCACAAAAGCGACTCTGCAGCCTTTTTAAATGTAAGAAAGACAACTCACTGGCAGATTCCACTTCTTGACCATAGATCTAGCAGCTGGCTACCCATGGGAGGGTCTTTGGTAAAGGGACACATGTCCCTCAACTGGGCCTACTCATCCTGCTGTGGACAGAGTCCAGGCCCCTTGCTGCTGCAAACATACAACTTGGGGATGTTTGAATGGCCTCTGTAAGTCCATCAGCTCCAGCTCCCCTGGGCTGAATCTTGCTCCTAGCAAACTGCCTCCTTTCTCCAGGTAGTTTGTAGTCATGACTTTGTGAACTTCCCAATTCACTCAACACTAGCAATACATGTTCTTGCTTTGGGGACTTGGATTACAGAGGGGAATGTCCGTAAAAGTAGAGGGGAGCTCCGAGAAGCTATATTTAGAATGCAGTGTTTCTAATAACCATATGTCAATAATCACTTACTTGAACATTCAACTTTTCCCTTGATTACAAAAGCAGGAAATCTGTTATGGTGGTCTGTTTTTCTTCTACACAATAAAACACATTGTCTGCTTACTGTACCAGTATTTGGCTAACATTAAGCCCTGGGGGAAGCTGAAATTGGAACCGTGAACAGCTAATTTTCAAAACATTTGTTTAATGTAAATTGTGGTATCAGCTCCCAGAAACAGTGGAGAGCCCTGCATGTCCAGGTTTAAGTGGAATGTTCTGAAAATAACCTTTCCAGAGAAAACCGTAGTAACATGCTCAAGTGCTTGTAGTGAAAGGGACTTGGTATTTTTCAAGTGTCAACACTTGAATTCCAAATCATAATTTTTACCCCAATTCGCTGTAATTGGAAGGGGTTGAAAGTCTCCAGTTGTGACAGCTGAGTCAGCTACAGTGAAAGCAGAGATGGGAGACGGGAGCAGAACCTGCCAGGGGTTGGGAGTCTGCATCTTGGCACCGTATAAGCACTCTCTTTCTCTACCTGTAGGTGGCCACAGGTAGTCTGTGCCTCAGTTTCCCTACCCCATTTCCATACCTGTAGTTCAGTGACTGCATATTTTCAGACATTGTTTTGGCTTAGTGTCTAAGAGTTGACTAGGGCCAGAGATTTCTTTTACCAGTGGATAAAGTTCCGGAGAGCTGACCCAGGCTCAATCCCAACACCACATACATTGTGCCCTGAGCACAGAACTCGGACTAAACCCTGAGCACCATTTAGTGTGTTCCAAACCTCTGACCCCCTTCAGAAAAACAAATATTTGGATGATACCAAGGGATATGAAGTAAGAAATCCTGTAACTCCTGTGCCTCTGAATCTCCCCTAAACTGTCTCTGCAAGGGATTTCATATATCCCTCTAGAACATCTCTGCAGATGAAAGTATAGACAGGTAAAGCCCTCACACTTCTACCAGCTTGAAAAAATAGCCTATATAAATTTCAGAAAGCAGCTGCCCACTTCTTTGTAGTCCTGCTTAGTGTGGTGGTAGGGCCTGCAAGACTTCCCACTTTAATGCTGTGGTTCTGATAGCTCTTGTCTAATTAACCTTGAAGAGTTTTAACTTTTCTCTCATCTCAGTCTCCTCATCTTGAAAATGGAGACAATACCTAGGATGGCTGGGAGGCTTGAAAGAGAATCTCAAAAGAGAAGCTGAGCTGTATCTGGCCCAGAGGTCAGCTCTGCTGCTGTTGACGGGCCCTTCTGCAGACCACTCTCATGATGGTCATTTACAGTCTGCAAAAATCATCAAGCCCCATTCTGTATGAACAGATCACAGATTGTTTCTAATGTTCCCTTGAACACAGCACCATAGAGACCATGGTGGAGTAGATCTCTGCCCCTGTATGAGGGGGTCCAGAGGGGAAGCCATCACAGGAAACTTGCTAAGGCAAGAAGGATCCTTATTTTTGGGTTTTGGGGTCACAATCAGCAGGCATTGAGGGCTACTCACAGCTTAGTGCTTGAGAAGTTGCTTCTGGTGGTGCTCTAGGATATTATGCTCAGTCTTTTGAGCATTCTCTGACCTAGTCCCCACTTACCCACCCTTATTTAAAAACCTTTATTGACTCACTCAAAGAAGGGATAGTTCATTCCATTAGGAATTTTCAAAACGTGCTGGGCGCTGGAATGGAGACCAGAGGGAGCCAGGGGTCTGAACCATTGAAGGCTGGGATGAGAGATCCTCTAGCAGAAGAACACTCATGGCCCTTGGGTGGGAACCCACCTGCCTTCTTCCAGAGAGAGTATGTGTCCTAGAATGTCGAATACACAGATGCCTTTTGGTCAGAAAGGTCTCAGGGCCTTTCTCAATGTTTTCAGATGCATAAAAGCAAACACAATCAATGTGTCTCTAAATTACATAGATAGGGATGAAGAAAGAATACAGGACTCTTTGGCCTTGCAATGCAGCCAGTATCATCAGTTTAACCCCAGTGCCACGTATGGTCTAAACACTGCCAGTGTTGTCCCTGAGCACAGTCAGGAATAGCCCCACTCAATGATATGCTTTATGTCAGCACAGTGGCCTTGTGAGATGTCACCATTCAAATACCAATTAGGTCCTAAATGTCTCAGAACTTCTTGTTGTCTGGAATGATACTGATATTTAAAAATAAAACTGTCTTACTACTCATACACATATATCTGAGACATTTGTGATGATCTTATATATGGCATTTAAAAAAAAACCACACCAACTGGATGGGAAATGTGCACTGGTAAACGCATGTGTGTTGGGCTTTGTAACTGTATCTCATGGTGATTCAATTGAAAACTTAATAAAACAAAACAAACAAAAAAACCCACACCAACTGGAACTAGAGAAATAGTACCCAGCACTAAATAGAGTCCCCTGAGCTCTGACAGGAGTGATCTCTGAGAACTGGGTATGACCCAAAAAAACAAGGAAAAAAGAAAATATGAAGGTTTGTTATTAAAATAATTGAATAATTGGCACACAACTTTGTATTTTAAGTTTACAACTGAGAATTGACATTTCATTATGATGCAATGATTACAATGACTGTTTCCAATATATTCTTAGTAATTTTCCAAATTTTCAAGCTGTACATTATAATTTTGTGGCTGATAAGTAAACATGTGTGTCCTTTTTTTTCTCCTTGGTGTCAGAGCTCCAAGCCTTACATGCAAATTATATGCACTACTACTGAACTTTATATCCTGGGTCAGAAAAATTTTCCTCTTGATTCCTTTGTCCCATGTCACCCATTCTCAGATCTTCCCTCCTTCTCATTACCACTCATCTGTTCCTGTGTTTGAGATTGGTTTTACTTGTTTTCATTTCACATATTAATAATAAAACTTAATAATAATTATTAAATTATTATATAATATTTATCTAATTTGTTTTATTTAGCATGATTCTCTCAAGGCCCATCTATGTGGATGAAATTTCATCAATCTTTTTCACTGAATATTATCCATATATTTATAAGCCACACCTGCTTTAGCCATTATTCAGTGCATTTAGAGATTTTACATGTCTTGCCATTATAAATAAAGCTGAAATGAAGACAGAATCTCATGCATTTTTCTTTAATTACTGTTTTTATTTTCTTGGATGAATACTCAGAAGTGGAATTGTATTTTATGGTAATTCTACTCTTGAAATTTTGAAGTGACGATGCTGTTTTCCATAATGGCTGTTTTAATTCTGTTTCGAGTAATATCTGGCAGTGCTTAGGAGCTCTCAGGGATTACTCCTGGTGAGCTCAAGGGACCTTATGGGACTAGGTTGGCCACATGCAAGACAAGAGTGCTACCTACTATAATATCATGCCAGTTCCTATGTCTCTGTTTTTGTAAGAGTATTACGCATTTTCATTTATTTTGGGGGTCTCCCAAATAGTCCTCAGAAGGCCTAAGGACCCTCTCTAGCAATTCTTAGTCAACTGAGTAGGAGGTTCAGTGCAAGTGCCTATGGATACATTGCCGTTCTAGTCCTATAGTTCTTCAAGGTTACACACAGTAATGCTAAAAGATGTTGAGAGCCTGCTGGAACTGTCTGATGGCAAGACATGTGCTTTAATTTCTGTACTATCTATGACCCTATACTATTTGGATTGCTATAGAGTTTTGTTGTTGTAATTTGCCCCTTCTGGTAGTATCCAGCGATTACTTCTGACTCTGCTCTGAGGAATCACTCCTGGCAGGCCTAGGGGACCATAGGGAATGAATCTGTCCTAGTCAAATGCAAGGCACATGCTTTATCTGCTGTGCTACTGCCCTGATCCCTACTGTAGATTTTTTTTTTATTACTTTTGATTATTTTATTTAAAAATAGAATTTTGAAATAAGGACCCCACATGTGTCTTTATTTGTCTTCCTTTTTTATTTTAATGGAAGCCACACCTAACAGTATTCCAGTGGTGGTGGTAGGTTCAGGGAGGGCATGCAGTGTTGGGAAGTAAACATCATGTGCTAAGCATGTACTTGACTACTTGTTCCTGGCTCTGTTCTTTCTTAAGGTTGCTTTGATTATTCAGGGTTTTCTATGATTCTCATACAAATTTTAAAATTGTTTTTATATTTATATATAAAAATGCCATTGGAATTTTGATAGCAATTGCAATGAATGTGTAGATTTTGTTGAGCATATGGATATTTTCACAGTATTCTTATATTTCATGAGCATAGATTATCTTTTCTTTGTATCTTCAATGTATTTTATTAGTATCTTATAGTTTTCTGTGCCCATGTCTTTCAGCTTATGAAATTTACTTCTAGTTTTTTTGGGGGGGTTATGGACTTTTTTGAAATTATTTCATGACTAATGTATAAAATGTAGACCCTTGGGGCCTGGGAGATAGCATGGAGGTAAGGCGTTTGCCTTTCATGCAGAAGGTCATCGGTTCGAATCCCGGTGCCCCATATGGTCCCCCGTGCCTGCCAGGAGCAATTTCTGAGCATGGAGCCAGGAGTAACCCCTGAGCACTGCCGGGTGTGACCCAAAAACCACACACACACACACACAAAACCCAGGGACCCAGGGAGTTTGTTTAGTGGCCAGAGGCACTAAACCCGGGACCTAAGCAGGCACTGGGACCTAAGTTCAAACCCCGAACTACATGGTTCCCCCAGACATCCCTGAACACATTTTGTTGTTGTTTTTTATTTGCTTTTGGCCACACTCACTGGTGCTTGGGAACACCAGATAATCTTTGTACAAAGCATGTGCTTAATCAGGTAGGCTATCTCTCTCTTTGGACCCCGGAATACATTTTAATTTTAAAAATAGGGTATTTATTGTCCCTTCATTTTAACTTTGGACTTTATTTGTTCTTTTCTTTTCTCCTAGTTCCGTTAGATGTAAAGTTAGATTGAGATTTGTTTGTTTCTTGAGGTATGCATATATCTCTAGATTTGGTACTTAGAACTTCTTTAACTTCTGCATAATATGTTGAATTTTTAACAACAAACTTCTGCATATGTCTATTAAGACTATCTTCTCTAATATGTTACGGTCAGTATACTCCTGGTGATTTTCTACCTGATGGTCTTCTCATTGATGGAAGTGGCATATTAAAGTAAATCTTCTGTTATTGTGTTGCTGTCATTTTCTCCCTTTAGGCCTGTTAAAGATTATTTTATATACTTAGGTGTTCTTATACTGAGGGGTATAAATACTGATAGTTGTTATATTTTCTTATTTGATTGACCTCTTTATTAAATATTCTTAAATACTTCTTTTCTTTTCTTGACTATATTCTTTGTTTCATTTATTTTTTATTTGTTTTTGAGCATTTCCTGGCTATGCTAAGGGCTTACTCCTGACAATGCTTCGGTCAGAATAACTTTTCCAGATAAAGGAACTTTTGGGGTTTTTCTTTACTTTTAGCACTTAGAATATGTTATGCCTTGAATATTCATCTTTCTGCCCTACAGAGTTTGTGCTGAAAATTTGCTGATATTTTTGTGGAGGTTCATTTGTACATAACAAGTTGTTTTCTCCATCTGCTTTTTAACATTCTCAATCAGTTAAGTTTGGACATTTTAATTATGTGTCTCAGTGTGGATTTCTTTGGGTTCATCTTACTTGGAACTCTCTGTGCTTATTCAATCTGCATGTCTATTTTCCCCCTAAGTTATGGAAATTTCCAGTTTTTCCAATAGGTTCTCTCTCATTCTCTCCCTCTCTCCCTCTTCCCTTTCCCTCAGTCTTCCCCCCTCTCACTTTCCTCTTTCTGGAGACCTTGTAAGACATGATATATATATATATATATATACATATATATATACATATATATAGGTGTTGTGTCATTACAGCAGCTGAACATAGTATAAGTGGTGAACATAGTATAAATGGAGAGCTTTGGCATGAGATTTGGGAAATAATCAGTAAGGATCAGGCCAAGAAAACAAGGAGGTTTTCATTGGAAAAGTTGAGAATATTTTCCATAGTTTATTTATTAGATGCTTTCCTTTCTTGCTGTTCCTACGTGTGAAAACTCCATGTTTTAGTTCCATTAGTATTTCAGTGCAGTAGTCTTCAACCACTAGTCCATGGACCAGTGTGGGTCTGCAGTTAAGAAAAGATTAAAACTACTGGTTCTAATTGCTGTTCTATATATTCATCATATCACTATATAAAGGGCAGGTGCAGGTCCATAGGTGTGAAAAAATTGAAGAACTCAGTTTTAGATTGATGATACATTCTTAGACTTGTTACATATAATTTATTGTTGGAGCCAACTAGAATAACTTTCGATTCAGTTACTGTATTATTTGGAGACCAATTTTTTCATTTTAAAAGCATAAATGCTGTGATTTATGAAATGGTTCATAATACAGTTGTTTTAGGCATTAAATGTGCCAACAATAGTTCCACCACCAGTATGAACTTCCCTCTGCCAATACTTCTAGTTTTCCACCCACCCCCAAATCTGCCTCTTCGTAAGCACAAAATTTATTGCTTTTTACAACAAAATAGGAAATGAAGTTATCAGAAAATCTATCGATAAAGGTCAATTTGTGATAATATTATATCTCACAGTGATGTTTGTAAACTCATTGGGGATTTGCTGAGTGGGTTGGTGTTCGTTGAATCTCTGTGATTGTTTTCACTCATTGAGCTTAATGGGCTTCTAAGAAACTTTCTCATCAAGTTTGCTGTGTTCCTACTGGGATGTTAGTACTATGATTTTGGAGGAGATATTGTGCCACTAAATATTTGGATTGGAGATCAATATTTATATCGATCTATTTATTTTTCTCTATCTTCTATTTTCCATCCCTTCAAATTCTCACTACATTTGCCCATTTTCTCCTTTAGTTAATGAGTATTTTCATGATCATTCTTCGAACTGTTTATCAGGTAGATCACATAGATACTTTACTGAGATTTTTTCTTATTCTTTGGTTTAGGGCATGCTCCACTGTTTTTGTGTTTTGCTTGATGGTCTATGCGTGTGTTTTAGTCTAACGTTCTTGGCCTTTTATAGGAAATGAGCTATATCTTTCAGTGTTGTCTCTGCTTTTCCTTGTCTCTTGAAAATGTGATTGTTAGAACATCTTAATTAGGATGGTTGGCATCCCGATTGGCATGTCTCGACAGCAGAGACATATTAGTAACCCAGAGATCAATTTGCGTTAGCATCTCTTCCAGACTAACTGAAAGCCTATATATATATATATGGATATATTTGACCCCATGGGGCTACAATTCCATGATAATAAAAATCCCGGCTGCTGGACCAGCCAGTCTGGAGGTATCCCCGGGGTAGCTATAACAAATCTTGGTGATCCAGACAACCATATCAGAGTGATAATTCCAATCCTAGGGTAAAAAGCCTAAAGTCTCTCCATCAGAATGGCACTCTAGGACAGGCTTCCCCCCACCTTCACAGAGGGGCACTGCTGGTCTCTCAGTGTTCTGGGGTATCAGCCCACCAAGAACTGCCTTTCCAGTCTACAAGTCCCACAGGCCCATTAATGCATGCATCTCTAGTTACCAGGATGATTTTAAAGGAGTATCCTTTGTGTAGACCCTCTGATAAATAGCCTCGGCTATGCTAGAGGATACATGACTGCCCAGGGCATTAACCAGCTACTGGTGTGTAAGTGTAGGCAGGGAACCTATCCTTAGCCTTAGCTCTTCCTATTCATAGCTTTCAGCTTAACAACTACTTGCTCACTCTAGATTCCACAATGGGTAGGACAAAGGGGTACAGTTCCACTTCTATGTGTCCCCATCTCCTTTCCCTCACCAGTGAGGTCAAGTGGAAGTATAAAGAAAAAATTACAACCACCTGCTCCTCCTTCTCAGAAACACTCTCAACTGACTCTTTCCCCTGTGGCAGTCACCCTTGGGTCAACAAATGTATTTTGTTCATACAAAATCTTGGTACTCTTCACGATGCAGCCTCTGATCAGGGCCCCTGGGAGAGTGTGTCCATATATGGGCACTTGATTTTAGTGAGAAAAAAAAAAGTCTTATTTAGGAACTATGAGAGAAAAGATTTATTTAGGAACTATAAGAGAAAAGAGGAAACTCTGTGAAATAAAAAAGGAAGGAATAAGTTGAAATGCGGGTGACTCTGAAATGGAATGCACCCAGACATGGGCCCTCTAAAAAGAGTTGTATGGAATTGAGATAGTACAATGGGTAGGGCACTTGCTTGAATCCCCATGACTGATTCAAGTACCTGAGACCCACTTGGAGTAATCCCTGAGCACAGAGCCAGGAGTAAATTCTGAGCACAATTGGTATGACCCAAAAACAAAACAAACAAAACGGGGCCCGGGAGATAGCATGGAGGTAAGGCGTTTGCCTTTCATGCAAAAGGTCATCGGTTCGAATCCCGATGCCCCATATGGTCCCCCGTGCCTGCCAGGAGCAATTTCTGAGCATGGAGCCAGGAGTAACCCCTGAGCACTGCCGGGTGTGACCCCCCAAAAAAACAAAAAAACAAACAAAACATATGCTCATTATTCTTAGAACCCTTGATTCCTCTGTAGCCAATCTCTTGGACTTCACAGATATTGGGCATCTCACCTCTCTGCCTCTCTTTCCGGGCTGTACATGACCCATTGACCCTTAGTTTTCGTGGGGCTGTTAGCTACAAGTGAGTCTGCAAATGTGTATGTTTTTAGTGTTCACAAGCAGGGTGAAATCATGGCTTCCCACACCACCATTGAGCCTCCAACCAGCAGGCTCTTTTTTAATAGATTTAATACAAAACAAAACTCTTTAACATACTTTTAGGCACAAGTGTCTGGAAAAATCTTGTTCACAAAAACAATTACATGGAAATGGAAAGGATATTTTTTTTATCACAACATCACTCAGTCCTCTGAAATCTTTCAGTCATGTGCCAACAATCACATAGTTATCTGTCATCTGTTTGTTGTAATAACCATTTTATTTTAGAATCACTTTAAATTTATAGAAAGTCACAAACACAGTACAGGCAGTTCTTCAGTTTTCTCACCCAATTTTCCTGTGGTAAACATCTTCCATAACCATAACACATTTGTCAAAACTAAGAATCCAGTAGTAGAACATAATATCAGCTTCACCAATCTGGCCCTTAATAATCTCCACAATAATAAACTCAATTTATTTCTCTAGTTTTCTTGGAAGTACAGATTTAGAAACATCTGACTTAAGAAATGATTTGTTGTTCAGCCTTTCTCTTTTATGGTTTCTGAAAACTGCATTTGAACAAAAGACTTTATTAAAAGATTTACCATGGGTTGCTGTTTAATACCTGTTTCTCTTTCACTTGTCAAAACTGATGACCCAAAGTATTAGGAAAAACAATAGTAATTTTAATATTATATTAACTAATTTCATATTTTTTAAAATGTATCTCACCTTATCTTTTGTAAAGTGGGGTTGAAAGGTAGGGCAACACTCAGTGATGATCAGGGATTCTTCCTGCTCTGTACACAGGGATCACTCCCGTGAGTGCTCTGGCATTACCAGATTGGTAACATGTAATTGGATAGGTCACATGTAATGTGAAAGCACTTTATCCATCTATGTATTATCTCTTCAACCCTGCCTTACCATTTGTATAAGGCCTTTGACACTTTAGATTTAGCTTATGTAATTTGGGGTAAAGCATTTCATATTAGCCACATAACGTAAAAGCCCACGTCGTCCTATTATTAGTAAAAGAGTCAGCAAAATAGGACCTTTATTTCAGTAAGTAAAATATTCAGTCAGTAAGTTAAATGTAAGTGCTTACAGATTATTTCTATGTAAGTACTAATGACTGAATTCTAAATAGACTAAAGAATAAGACCTGGGCCTTGCCCTGTGCTTACCGTCCTTGACTAAGGTCTGACCCACTGCCATATTTTCTCATTCTTACTCTCTGTGAGAGTAGCACCCTCATTGAGGGAGATACTGTTCAATAATAATTGGGCAAAGGTCAGAGACTTGAATCCATCACAAAGAACAAGAACAACCAATGCTGGCATGGGTGCAGGAAGAAGAGACTCTCATTCACTGCTGGTGGGAATGCCATCTAGTCTAGCCTTTCTGGAAAACAATATATATATATATATATATATATATATATATATATATATATTTGGTTTTTGGGTCACACCCGGCAATGCTCAGGGGTTACTCCTGGCTCCATGCTCAGAAATTGCTCCTGGCAGGCACGGGGGACCATATGGGGCACCGGGATTCGAACCGATGACCTTTTGCATGAAAGGCAAACGCCTTACCTCCATGCTATCTCCCGGGCCCCGGAAAACAATATTGATATTCCTCAAAAAACTGAAAATTGAGCTTTTATCTGATCCAGCAATACCACTCCTAGAGATATATACCCTAGGAACACAAAAACACAATACAAAAATGCCCTCTGCATGCCTATGTTCATTGCAGCACTATTTACAATAGCTAGAATCTGGAAACAACCCAGATGTTTGAAAACAGACGAGTGGCTAAAGAAACTATTACATCTACACAGCACATCAGACAGGGGCCAGAGCAGTTTTCTTAAAACCCGTAGATGAGTGAGACTATTCTGTGACTCTCTCTCTTCCTCTGACTTATTTCACTCAGCATACCATAATTCTTAATGCAGAAAAAAAAACCCAAATACATGAATACAGCTATTTCTAAAACAAATTTTCAAAATTGAGTGAGGGGGACACATGCTTCCCATGCCCCAGAGGTGAGGACACTATAATGCTCCCTCTAGGAAGTATGGGAGCTGCTTGGAAAGGAGAGCAGGCATGAGTCCTTGAGTCGAGGGCACAGACCTTTGTTGATCTGTCTGGGAAAAAGTCCATTAAGAAGTTGAGAATCAGGGGGCCGGGCGGTGGCGCTGGAGGTAAGGTGCCTGCCTTGCCTGCGCTAGCCTAGGACGGACCGTGGTTCAATCCCCCGGTGTGTCCCATATGGCCCCCCAAGCCAGGAGCGACTTCTGAGCGCATAGCCAGGAGTAACCCCTGAGCGTCATTGGTGTGCCCAAAAAACAAAAAACAAACAAACAAAAAAAAGAAGTTGAGGATCTGAACACTATTGTAATTAGCACATCAGCATTAGCATGTACCGCCTGTGACTTACACTTGACTGTGGTTTAATGAATACAAATTATAGTGCTGTGTCAGCATGTTAGAATTCCCCTAACTCACATCTCCTGATGAACCCCAACGTAGGCATACTTCACTCAGAACAGTGCAGGAACAGGCACAGAGCATCTTCAGGAAACCTGGTACCTGCAGGAGCAGATGGGCTATCAGTGTCCATCTCTGAGGCTGGTTTTTATGAGGGAGCATCAGAGTGCTGGGTGCTATGATCTTGGTTCTAGTTTCTTTTTTTTAATATTTTATTATCTTTATTTAAACACTGTGGTTACAAATATAATTGTACTTGTATTATTACAGTCATGTAAAGAACACCACCCTTCACCAGTGTAGCATTCCCACCACCAATTACCCAGAACTACCTACTCCCCAACCCACCCACACCTGTACACGTGACAGGCTTTCTTTTTCCCTCATTCATTCACATTACTATGATAATTTTCAGTGTAGTTATTTCTCTAACTGCACTTATCACTCTGTGTGGTGAGCTTGCCGTCATGGGCTGAACTTACATAGGAAGTTGGGGGGAAATAAGGGTTGGGGCTAAGACAATAAAATCTTAGAAATGAGCTTTGTGGGACAGTGTTAGGTCAGGTTCTAGTTTCTTTTAAAAGTAGTTGTTGTTGTTTTCTCCAAAACTTAAATAGTGTGAAGACATCTAGGAAGTGAAGGCCCTAAGTAAAACCTGCCTGGTTCACTTCATGTGTATGAAAATGGTTCTGTTCAAATTATTTTTTCTATTCAAAATTTTAATCTAAAATTTTGCCTTGAAGCAGCTAATCTTTCCCATTACAAAGTAACGCAAGTACAGTGGACTGTCCTTCACAGAACTCTGGGACTTCAAAAGAAGCCTCTTGGGGCCAGAGAGATAGCAGAGCATTAGGGCATTTGCCTTTTACGTAGTTGATCCAGGACAGACCGTGGTTCAAATTCCAGGCATGGTCCCCCGTGCCTGCCATAAGCGATTTCTGAGTGCAGAGCCAGGAGTAACCCCTGAGCATCACTGGGTGTGATACAACCTTCCTCTACACATGCACACCAAAAAAGGGAAGCCTTTTAGAGAAACATGGAGAATCTAGGCCTGGGCTAGTTCCATTAAGGGTTGTATGCCAGGCCTGTGTTCTGAGTCCCTGGGTACATGTCTGTGTGGCCTCTGCTGGCCTCTCACTGATATTTTTGTTTGCGCAAGAAGAAGCAGGGAGAAGTCAGCAAGGCAGCCAGCGCTGATAGCACGACCGAGGGCACGCCTGCTGATGGCTTCACGGTCCTCTCCACCAAGAGCCTCTTCCTCGGCCAGAAGGTAGGTGACCATACATCCAGGCTTGGGAAGACAGACGGGGGCAAGCCAACTCCCGTACAGGAAGGGACTGGGTGTTCCCAGAGGCCACTCTTGGCCTGATGGGATGGGTGAAGAGGGGGGTAATTGAGACTTCAGTGGGGAGCACTGTGATAGGAGGAACAGTAGGGGAACCTGGCAGGTGGGAAGTGGAAATAGTGTTAAAGAAGTAGCAGGGGTGGGAAGGTAGGGTATACCCTGGGCTATTCTGTATGAGGAGCTGCTTATGTGAGTTAAGATGGTCATCATGTAGCTCAGACCAGGAAAACAACCACATGCCAGAATCCAGTCGAGGAGGAGATGGGTCTGGCAGGCAGCCCCCTTGTTCAACAGGGTGCTGGAGGTAGACCATAGGGGTTCTTTGTTGGGGGAGATTGTGGTTGTTTCTAAATGTGCTGACCAGTGAATGGAGCCACCTGACCACTCCTCCAACTGATGGTTTGTTTTTAACCATGGGCAGTGTATTTACAGCTGCCCCTATGATGCCACTTTGCCAGGATGCCATGATTCTGTAAAAGATGATTCACTTTTGTTGAACATAAAAATGATGCAAAGGCTTTCAAGTTGTAAGGATGAGAGTTATTGAATATTATTTCTCTGTGGACACCAGAATAAACGGTGGAGAGAAATGGAATTAGACTTTTCTTAATTTTTATCCCACACTGAAAAAAATATTTCAGAATACAAAAATTTGACCTTCCGCATAAATTGCATTAGACTGGTGTATGTTAACAACTTGGTTCTCAAGCTGCATCATTTTTAAAACTTCATTGTCACCTTCGTTTGCATCTCAGTGACACAACCTCCTGCTCCTGCCACCGCAAACCTCCTCTCCCCTCCGCCTGCCACTGACCCCACTCATTTTCTCCTGATGCTTTTCCTGTGCTGGACTCTGTTCCAGGAAATAACCATTCCTGTTCACATTTGATAACCATTCTCTGTATTTCGTATGCATTTTTCAAAGGAAAAGAAAAGGCAGCATTATGTGTCATCTTAAGGTCTGGGGCTTTTAAAGTTGGTTGTTGTTGTTTTCTTTCTTATATATATTCTATTTTATATAAAAAAATTTTTCTACTCAACAGTGAAGGCAACCACCTGGTGCTACTATCACACACACACCCTTCTCTGCCTTTTGGGTCTTGTCTTGAAAGTTAATGTGGCCTAGTGTCTCTGCAATGCTTTGATTTGAACTGAAGCAGGGAAACTCCAATATTAAGGACTAGCTCTGACTCCACACTAATATGGATGATGAGCAGGTAGCAGAGTTTAGCTCAGGGCCATCTCCTTCTCCTCCTTCCTCCCTTACCCAGGGGTGTCTCTGACTTATCTGGGTTCTTGCTGCCCTCACTGTCAACCACCTCAAAGTCAGTCTCCTTCAGAACTCTCACCCTTTTAGAATAATCCCAAATACTTCCTGAAGAGCAACTCTCAACCACACAATGTCCAGGTATGGGGCCTTTGGTGGCCCCTGTGTACATAATCCTTTAGGGGAAGTGCCAGAGGCACTTCCAGGCAGGAGCTCATCCACAGGCAGTGCCACCTGTTCCATATTCACTACATCTGTTGTTCGCTGGCCCCAGGACCAACTGGCAGAGGACAGAAAATTCTGGATAGTACCTATCCCAAGAACACAAGCTGTCCCTCCCCTTCCCGCTCACACTGGGCTAGAGGTAGGGAGGCCCAGACTTGATTCTTCAGTAACATACAGATATGTCCTCTATGAGATAGAGCCAACCAGGACGAGCCTGGTAGAAGTCATCACTCTCACAGAAGGAACCTGAAGAGCCTGGGGATGGTCATTGGGGAGAGGAAGGGCCCAGTATGAGAACCAGAGCACACAGGAAGTGTTAGTTTGGAAAACAACCTCCCCAGCTCCCAAATGCCCTTCCTGTTTAACTTGATTTCAGTTTAGTGACCCCAGAACCATGTTTCCACCACCAGATACCCCAGTTCCACCCTGCAAAGGCTTTTGAGCAGTGTAAACTGTCTCCCCTGCAAAAGTGGTGGCACAGAATAAAGGAAGATCCCAGCTAAAGCCTCCCCAAGTAATCTGCTCCCCGATGCCTTCTAGGGAGCCCTGGGGGCTGGCAGTGGGAGAGGGATGGGGCTGGAGGGAAAATGATTTAGAAGCTGCACTTTCTTGCCCTCAGTGACTGTATTGGAAAGTGAAAGTCCCTGCACAGAGTGCTAAAGGGGCAAGAGCCATAAACCTGACACGTGCATTTTTATTTTTTATACAAGGCACCATTTTCAGTGTTTTTATTACTGATGTTAATTTTGCCTTGGGTTTAAGTGAATGTTTCAGAAAGGGTACTTGAGAATGATGGCTGTATGGTACCCTGTGTTCTCCGAATCTCATTTTTCCATCTGTGAGATGAAACCAACGCTTGAATATTGCAAGTGAGCTGAGGCGGAGAAAGGTGATACTGTCTGGCTTGGCCTGTAAAGTGCCGTTGCTAAGCTACTCCCTGGAGCAGCCTGCCCTGGGTTCCAGAGCCTGGGGTCTAATTGTTGTTGTTAATGATGTATTCCACCTACTGCAGTCCCAAGAGTCACCACCCTTGTTACTCTCTGGCTTTTCCCAGCGTTCACTCACATTGTAGAATTGTTTTCCAAAAGAAAACTCTGCTGTGAATCAGAATCAGCAAAATGTGCTTGCTGTGTGTTTAAAAAAAGGAGCTTTTTGTTTTTTGTTTTTGTTTTTATTTTTTAGAAGTGATTAAAAAGACTTGGTAACTATTTCCAAAGCTACTTTCCAGGTTCACATCCATAAACCTGGAATTATAGGTGTCAGAGCAGCCTCCTGGAGGGTGGTGAGTGTGAGGAAGACATCAGGGGAGTCTCAGACTCCCAGACTAGCAGCATTGCAGCCATAATACCCCAGGCTACAAAGGCCTACAGCAGGGGTGTTCTCCTTCCATGCCAGAAACACTGCCTGTCCCCAGTGTGTGCAGGCAACTGTCAGAAAAGGGGCTTAATGTAACAGTGTGAGGGAAGACAGTCACTAGCCCTTTTACCTAGTGACTTTGATAGCAGATGAGTGACTGTCACACTGTGGGATTCCACCCCAGGGCCTCCAGCTGTTCCACACACCTGCTTATTTTGAGGTGGCATGTTCCAGGCTGAAAACCAGAAGCCACAGCCACACCTGGGGTCCCAGGAAAATTGACCTTGGGTTATGAGCACATGTATGCCATCACCCCCTTTCTCCATCCCAGAGGCCAGGGAGGGCAGGAGCTCTCCTAGGGGAACTCAGACAACATTTTAGGGTTCACTGGGGACATGCCACCTTCTTAGTGGAATTGGACTTGGAGAACTGGAAAAGTTGCATTTTCTGTGTCTGGCACAGGGAAATGAGACAGACTAGTTTACTTCCGTGTCTGTCAGCAGAGGAGATGCACCAGACTAGGTCAAGGACAGGCTAGATTCAAATTGTTACTCAGGTTGTCTCTAGCCATTACTTTCATTTTCTAAACTTAATGACAAACTTACAGGCACACAATAGTGCTACTATTTCTCATAGTGAGACAGGTCGTCTGGACAGTCTGAATATCCATCTCATGGCACCAAGTTGTCATTGGTGGGCGGCCCACCTCCTGACCTGCCCTAAAGTGATAGGGTTGGCAAAGTACAGGCTCCCATCCAGGAAGGCCAGGTTGACTCTGATCACCTCAGGGCCTTGCCAGGCTGGACACCAGTTCCTGAGTGCTGGTATTTCCATTAACTCTACCTAAGTTGGGGGCTGCTTGTAGCCTCTCAGACTTAGGATGTTTGGCATCTGGTCTCAGTGGTAGTCTTGTGCCTCCTGACACATGAGCTCTGTGCTGGCAGTGTGGCCCTGCTCAGGTGCAATGGACTCTACATTCCCAATTTTCCAGCTAGCTCACACCTGGAGTATAGAACCAGGCTCAGTGGAGATTTATTCTGCACAGGAAAGATGAGAATGAGGAAGTCAGAGCCAGGGAAGGGGATCTTCACAGGAACCCTAACTGGGTTCCTTTCTTCCAGCTGCAGCTCAGAGCTCCCCTAGGCCCTACCTTCACCGCTTTGCTCTCTAAATCGTTAGGTACTCTCTCTAATGACATTAATTTACAATATCCTCATACTGTGATTTAAAATTTATCTTTTTAGCTATTAGGAAAAAAAAGTACTGAAATCGAGTCCAGAGCAATAGTATATAGCACTTGCCTGGCATGGGATCAACCCAGGTTTGATCCCTGGTACCCTATGTGGTCCCCTGAGTCTCCCAATAGTGATCTCTGAGCTCTGTTGAGTATGGCCCCTAAACAAAAACAAACAAACAAACAAACAAAAAGGTACTGAAATAATTAATGACTATCCTCCCTCCTAACAAATCAGAGAAACTGGGAACTTTTAGTTCCCTAGGAATCTGAATTTTTTGGTTCACAAGGTCCCTGCTCAGTGCTTCAAACAGCTATGTGCACTTCTGAGGGCCAATGTGTCTGCTCCCAGGTAGGGGGTGAGGGGCTGGGACAGCAACAACTGGACTCCACCTGCTCTCGGGCCCGTGTGCTCACCAGCAGGACCTCTCCAGACCTGTGCCATGGCCATTCACACTTTAGCTGTGGCATCACCTCACTGTTGGCTTCTGCCCATCCGCCCACCATGCCCAAGTTGTTTTTCTCAATCCCTGTAGCAGTTTGTCTTTCACCTTTGCATTGCCCCCTCAAGGACACACCTATGCCACAGCACTTAAAGTGATTCCCCATTGTTCTTCCCCGAACCAGCCCCTGCTACCTGACACATGGATCAGGGCAAGCAGGTAGGGAATATTGGCTTATATTGAGTTTTTATACATAGCATTTACTAGATTTCAAATGCAGTACTTGCAGGCTCTCATATTTGAGCTTTTCTTCTTGTCCACCCTGAGCTTTCTAAGAACTTGTAGTCTCCTCTTTCTCCTCTTCTCTTGTTAAGAGCATTTAGTACCCTGGCCCTGAGGTGCACTTCTCTTTACTGCTATCCTGACAGCCCAACCTCTGAAAGCCAGGCTGTGTGATTTTGCCCAAATGGGTCTCAGGGATGTGGTCTGGATCCCTACAGTACTGAGAACGACTGCCCAGAAAGCCCAAGTGAAAATAAAGGGCCCATTTCTCTACTTGATTCTTTAAACATGAGGCCCATCCATAGTCCAGGACCGTGGAAGCCAGTCATTCTCTGGCCTTATGACCAAGTCATTTCTGTGATAGCTTTATAAAGGTAAAGCACAGGTCTGATAATCTAAGCAAGTCCTCCCATGGTTTTTTTTTGTTTTTGTTTTTGTTTTTTTGAGACTCTTCAGACCTACCTCTTTGTGTATCAGAAATATGGATGCATAATTCTGATGCAGAGCGTGGTTTTGTTTGCTCCTTAGAGATTGCATAGTCCTTGCTATTGACTGTAGCTATTAGGGGCTGGTGACATATAACAAGCAAAGAAAGGGCATGTTCAGGGAGAGGATGTGAACTTTTTACTGTTGGAACTTGTTTCTGAGGGCAGGAAGGGCAGGGCCCAGGATAGCTGTCCCTATCCCTTCTGATAGTTGAGAATCTCAAGTTCAGTCCTTCTCCTCTCACTTGGAAGATTCTTTCAGCATAGGGTACCAGGGGCCAGAGAGGACATGCAGTGGCCATTCTGAAAGAGCTAGTAAGTTGGTTTCTCATAAAACTCACACAAAGAAGTTCTCTGCTATTTGGGGCTCAGGGTAACCTCGCCTACAAGACAATAGGCATAACCTTAACATAAAAATGAATATTTCTCTTCCTGGATTTCATGAACCAAACTTCCCACACAATAGTTAATAATCACATAAAATAAGGTGTCCCTAAGCAACAGAGCAAACCTGACCCATGTAGGATAGCTGCACCGCAATGCTCAAAGGATAGTCACACAGGCCAGTCCACCATGCCTTGGAATGGAAACAAGTTCCGGATCCTGACAAATACTTTATGAATTGGTCCCTGTTATTGATACCGTGAATGGAAAGTCCAGATAAACATTCCCTATTGCCCGAAGCATTGCTCTACAGGTTTTGAATTCTCTGCCTGGCTTCTTCCTCGCAGCCTCCCCATTTGAGTCTTTTGATTGGAACAGATTCAGATTTAGTCCAGAACTCCCTTCTTCCCTCTGTTCCCAGTGCACCTGGACTGTCCCTTCATCTGTGGCCCAAAGCTCACTTCTCTGTGACTTCCCAGCTCTACTCTACTGTTATTTCCCACCTCATGCTTTTCTTTTCAGCTGAACCTTATTCACAGTGAAATCAGTAATTTAGCCGGCTTTGAGGTGGAGGCCATAATCAATCCTACCAATGCTGACATTGACCTTAAAGATGACCTAGGTAATTGGGAATGGGGTTTGGCATCACCAGCTGTCAGAATAAAAGTTATGGAACCCAGAATTTAGGCTCTGCATCTTCTCAGTCATGAGAGGGCTAAACCAAATTCCCCAATTCAAGATTAAATTTCAGTGTAGACATTGAAGGTCTACTCCAAACCATTCCAACTGTCAAAGATCGATGTCTCTTTAAGTGTGATTGGATTCTCTACCCTTGATTGTCAGTATATCCCCCTCTAAATTCTCTTCCATAATGATCAAGCTGACTGCTGGTTTCTTGGGGGGGATTTTTTTAATGTGATTTTTTTGATGTTTTTTTTTTCCTTTCTTAGAATTGAAAAGTCTCAGGTAACTACAAAATGATAGTTTCTCCATTTAGGCCTTCATTCAAAGTGACCCATGCAAGCAAACTTTGAAAGCACTTATAAAGGAAGCTGATTAAGGCACTTTCACTTGCCATTAAGCTCCATTTAATCCACCAACAAATTTGTTTTCCCCAAATTGACCAGTTCCTGTCATTTTCAATTCTTTCTTCCACTGCAGGAGTCTCTGCCTAATTTTATGATTTAAATTGTTTGTAATTATTAAATAACTTGCACAGTTATTTGCCTAGTGGATGATATCACACAGAGGGCAGTCTCGCTCCTACACAGGAAAGACTCCAGAGCCACAGCATCAAACTGCCCAGGGTTAACTTAGGTGCCTATCAGGTACCCTCCTTCATGGCTTCATCCTTGCAGAGGAACTGTCAGCCTGGGATATGAACCAGGCTCTGGTTTCTTTATAAGTGTGAGCCTTGGGCCACATGCTCTGCAGGTGCCAGTACTGACTAAGGCAGGCTGGTACTGATTGAGATAGGTGGGCTCTGTCTCTGGCTTCCTTGGTAAGATGTCCTCTCTGGGCAAGATGCTCATTTTAGAACCGAGACCACCCTCAGCCCTTGCAATTGTGAGGAGAGGGCTCAGTCAGCCCTGAGGACAGTTGTGGGTGAGAACAGAGGACAGTTGTGGGTGAAAACATGGTAGCTGGGCTCCAGAAAGCTCAGCTTGAACTGGCTTTCCAAATGGCCTTATACAGATCATTTCTTTTTTTCTTAAAAGGGACACAAACTAGCAAAATTCAAGATTTAATCAGAGAATATACAAAATACAGAGAAATAATTGGCTAGAATTAAAGAAGTGTCTGAAAAAATAGTTCCTCTATTCATCCTTGTACTCTTATCTTGGTTTCTAGGCAGTGGCTCTTGAATTTAGACAAAATATTGAATATCACAAGACAGAACACGAAACAAAGAACCCCCCACCCACCCTGCCCAAACCCCCCGAAAGCTCTGCTCATTGACTGCTGTCCACAAAATGGAGAAACTTGTTGTTTTGGTTGGCCTGATAGTCCACATTTTCTTTAAAAACAGATGCCATGTTTTAGTGGCCTTCTCAGTGGGATGCCAGTTTTATAGGCTTTTGCGCAGTGAAATGGGCATTCGTTGTTTTGTTATTTCTTTTAACCTTTGGAAATGATCTCATGTGTGTTTCTCTTTTTTTGGACTTGTCATTCAAATGTTTAATTTAAACATGTCACATTTGATATTCCTCCTCCTCCTCTTCCTCTCCTCACCCCCATCCACATGTGCGCACACTTCGTGGACTGATTGCCCCTTGGGCTCATATATTGGAATCGACCAGGTAGGCCAGCCCTGCCATTGGGGCCTTAGTAAATGTGCCTGTGCGTGGGTCTCGGTCCAACACAGTTGATATACATTTGTTTACCTGTTATAGTTGCAAGTTGTACAGGCTGACATTGCCTCGATCGACAGTGATGCTGTCGTTCACCCGACAAACAATGACTTCTACACCGGTGGTGAAGTAGGTAATGCCTAGCCGGGTGCTGCCGAGTGTGTGTGTGCATGGTCAGTCGGCCGCTGCAGACAGCTTGATCCTTTGATAGCTATGCAGGGCTGCATTCATTTCACACTTCCAGCTGTCGTGACCTTCCCTGGGTCGCCTTGCCCGGGTTATGGATGCAAACAGTGCAGCTAGCGGTCAGCTAGAGCGCACTTGCAGCTCACTCACGGGCACACTCTGGTTTGGAATCTGGCTTCACAGTATTCTTCCTGGGCTTGTTTTCTGAGGCTCAGCTTTGCTGGAGACTGGGTTCACAAAGGGTCTTAGCAGCAGTTATAGTCAAGACCAATGCATGTGTGCTATGGCAGGTCCTCGGTGCCAGAGCATGTGACACACTTGTCAGAGCAGACTTACCCTAATGATGACCTTAAAGTCTCAGTACACAAGGAGCATTTTCATGAGAGCACCCTCATATACAACCAGACCAAAAAGTACCTGTACTCTCCCCTGGCCACTGACAGGAGTCTGGTCATTCTTGCCTTATAGCATGAAATAGCTGAGGGTGGAAGGAGGTACAGAGGGCACTGGACTGCGGTCTTACATAAGCAAGATGCCAGATGGGGCTTTGCTTTAGGAACAGGATAAGTGATTCAGAAGAGATAAGGCATTTGCCTTGCATGTGAATGGTGCTATATATGGCCATCCAAGAATGACCCCTGTTCACAGAGTCAGGAAATAAACGTCTGAGGAGGCACCGTGTTTAATAGCACAAAAAGCTCATAATCGAGTTGCCATTGGAAGAAGTTTGAATGCCACCCTTACCACTTACTAGTGAAGGATCTTGGGGCAAGTAACTTAACTTCTCACTGCCCTATTCCCCTATCTGTAAAATAATGTACATAAGAATTACGGCACACCTTGCCTTTTGTATGGCTCATGGTTGGTGCTTTGCTCTATTACATTTTTTCTTGTGTATATGATTTTTACAGTAGATACTGGTCTCAAGTGCAGCATTGAGAGTAGATTCAGACATCAGCTCCCAGACAATGGACAGATTCCTATTAAGTGCAAAAGTAAGCTTGTTTGGGCGGATGAGGCATTAGGCTTTTCCCAAGTGTTCCGGACACTAGAAGCACAGCAGTCTGTGGCGTCCAGCTCTGTTTAGTGTCACGCGCAGAGCCTGCTGCTCACAGTTGGCCTCAGCCACTGTGGTTTGAGCTAATTGCTCTCCTGGGCATTTTGGATTTCGGACAAGGCTGGAAAGACAAAAGTGGACGGAAAGTCCAGATTTGCCAAGTCTACTAGGACAAAATGAAGTCAGGCTGGAGGCAATTAAAATCAACTCCCCTTCCACAACATTTTGGAGGAGTTTAAGAGCTCCTAATTCAGGCAGCTTAAGAAAAAGATGCTTTCTTTGTTGACCAAATGCAAAGTTGATGGGAAGAAAGTGCTTGTTTCAAGAAAAATACCTAAGTGAGCAGCTAAGGGCTTATCTTCGTTTCAGTCAGCGATGACTAAGGTCTAGGCTTGCTCTGCTGCTCAGGCAGTTCGGGGGTAGTGGGTATGATAAACTGACCAGGTCCAGGGAAAGAAGCAGGTTGGCCCATGAAAGTTACACAGTCAGAGGATCTATACCTGCCAAGAGATAGAGCTTGAGGCCTGAGGTTGATGGGTTGATCCAAGCCTTCCCAGAAGAACCCTCCCTCCTTCCTCACTTGGAACAGAACTGGTATCAACAGAAGAATGACAGTGCAGTGCTGAAGCTTTTCCTTCCCACGTGATGGGCTAATGATTAGTGCCCAGAATGCCCATCATTATAGTGCCCAGCACCGAGTGACAGTCATGACTTGAAAAAATATACCCCAGTGTGTTCAGGCACCCCAGGTGATCACATGAGAACAGACAAGTACAGAACCGGAACCCAGATCTTCCAAAGCTTACCTCAGTGTGTTCTTTCTGCCCGGTGAACCAGTCTAAACCAGTATTGAGCCCAGATAGCTTTATAGCACCAAAACCATGGCAAACCCGATTCATACCTGGTCTCAATTGGATGCAGCTCTCACTTGGATATGTGAGAGGGAAAAAAAAAAAAGAGAAAGTTAGGACATAATCACTCCATCTTCTCATATTTGGTGTGAATTCCTGAGTGCCGAGACTGCTGGAAGAAGGAATGCGAGTGCAGGAATGCTTAGCCCCAGTGATTAACTTTTGACCATCTGAAGTTCTTTCTAACAGTGAAATAGACCACAGGCTTAGCCTGACATTTGTCCAAGCCTAAACTTTCGCTTAGGCTGTTTTGAACACTGATACTTATGCCTGCTTTCTAAGCATGAAATAATGTCCTTGTTCTCCTGAGAGTAACACATGTTTATGCTTGGGGGCAAATAAGCCAATTGCTTCATGATTAACCCTGAAGTTAAGCCTAAAAAGCAAGAGTCTTCCATTAATAGTGTTGACAATACAGTTGAAATGGGCCTGTTTCTTGTTAAAAAGTACACGTGTGTCCTACATGAACATGTGCATACATGTATGTGTGTAGGGTCCATTCAGACCTGGCTGGGTTGATTGCCTGCAATCTAAGATTCAATATATAAGTTTGGGAAATGCATTCAGTATATTTTCACTTGTAAATTTCACTTCTAGTTAAAGTAAGATTTATTATAAGTAAAAGAATTTTAAAGTAAACACTCTAAGATTAAATATATTGATATAGAATTAATGACAGCTACAGATTATAAATAAGCTCATGTCCTTAAAAAACAATAGTTTGTATTTTAGAAAGGGGCCTGTAGTATAATGCTGATTTTACTTGCCCTACTAAAGTCTCTACCTCTCATCAGCATGTGACTGTGATAGTAAAACCAGATCCTCAGTGATGGTGTTCATGCCTCAAGCTTGAGGGAGCCTGAGAGAATTCATCCCTGTCAGCAGAGCAGGCCCAGCAACCTTTAGATCTGTTTTCTCTCAAATCCATGGATGCTTCCAGTGAATCTGTAATTGGGTCTCACTGGTCGGGGTTGCATTTTTGAAATCTTTGCTTCTGGTGGGTGGAGCAGAGCCACCCGCTCCCAGATGCCTGCTGAGTGGTGGTCCCTGACCCTGAACTCAGTCTGAAACATGCAACCAGGAGATGTTTCTGCTGGAGGTTTTCCCTCCCATTGCCTCTATCTAATACCATCTCCACTGCTTTCCCAGCGAGGAGGGTGTGCAGACCCGCCTAGAAGCTTGCGCAGAGTCAGTGAAAAGGGGGCCTTCTCTGTGAGAGAGCCTTATCCTCCACCCCCACCAACTTCCTGCAGTGGGACAGCTGATATGTCTGTCTTGTGACAGCACCCAGACCATCTGGTTCTCCTTCCAGATGTGTCCTGGGCCTTAGTTTTCCCGCCAGAGCCAACATATTAAGGGAGGCAGGTCTGCAATACAGGCAGGCCTAGTCACTACTAAAACAACTCCAAGGAGTTGCAATTCCTGACAGACCCCTGCCATGGGCCTGGGCCACCTTCAGTTTTCTAAGACAAATGGTGACTCTCTTTTGCTTATTTGTTTGGGCCACACCCAGAGGAGCTCAGCAATCAGTCTTGGCTCTGTACTAAGGGATCACTCCTAATGGTGTTTGGAGGATCGGATTGGATGCCAGAGATCAAACCCGGGTTGGCCATGTGCAAGGCAAACTCCCTACCCACTGTACTATTGCTCTGGTCCCTACATATGGTGAATCTTAAGGGGAATATTTCATCCTCTAGTGAGAAAAGTACTTTAAAATGTACAAAACGAAGGAATCAGAGTTTAAGGAGACCCCATTGAGGCCAAACTTTTAGGAATGTCACTGACATTGCTGTCTCTCCCCTGTAAGTACTGTAACCCACACCAGATAGGTGCTGGTGATCTTGTTTGAGACCTTTAGTTAATAAGTCATACTGAATTTGGAAAACATGGTGTTCCCTCTACTGCTATTGTGTTAAAAAATAATAATCATTCCTGAACAGTTCAGTATAGTCTTCCCAAGCTTTTACACAGAACGGGTCTATCTTTAAGCTCTGCTTCTGATGTTTCTTTACCTAAATGTTCTTTAACTAAAATGATTCTGAATCATCAGTATGATTAAAGAAATACTGTCTGAGGCCATTATTTTGGTGTGTTTGTTGTGTGTATGTGTTTGCATATGACACCAAAGATGCAAAATAGGAACTAAGCACAGATAGCCTGCTGGTCCAAAGGTGCCAAGAGTTGAGCCTGCTGCTCACATTGGATGCTGCTTCTGTGACCTATACCTTTTATGTCTCCCCATACAAAGCTTCTGCTAGTTCCATGGGATTTTTCTTCCCAATGGCAAGCATGTGGAACAGACTAAGACCCTCTTCCCAGGATAATTCAAGACTCCCATTGTCATCTCTAAGTAAGCAGCAGCAAAGGCAGCTCACCAGGCGAGGTGGAAGAGCCCCATTGCTAACTGGTCCATGAAGGGACCTTTAAAGTTCATTTTTGGACTCGGTCAAGGCTTAGTTGCTATTTTGCCACAGACTGGAAATAGAGCTTGTCAGATCATTTGAAGTACGTGATCACCTGACATGCTCTGTGTGTGTGTATGTGTGTGTGTGTGTGTGTGTGTGTGTGTGTGTGTGTGTGTGTGTGTGTATTCCGAGAGACCGCAACATGATCATCTAACCACAGTTTGTCCTTGTCTAGGAAACACGCTGGAGAAGAAAGGTGGCAAGGAGTTTGTGGAAGCTGTTCTGGAACTCCGGAAAAAGAACGGGCCCTTGGAAGTGGCTGGAGGTGAGGTGGGGGATGACTTTGGGCAAAGCTCACATGTGATATGTGGTAACTTAGGAGAACTGAGGGTTCAGGGGTGCATAGGCAAGCCTGAAAATACTTCAGTTTAGAATTGTAAACATGTGTAAAGTGGCAGGGGAATACAATAGCCAGGAAAAACACCTTTCCAAATATTGTTAGGGAGCTTAAAGTAGTTTATAAATTGTATCTATACCTTAAAATTTCAGGAATTATGGAATCCAAGCTTGGCAAACCTAAGAGGTTAATACTATAGATTGTGATACCAAACTATCTGTAAAACTGCTGGTGAAGTATCAAAATCATTTTTCTTCAATTATCTGATTTTTAATGAAAAAAATGTAAGAACATGTATTATCTGCTATTAAAACCTTTCCAAATATGAGGGGTAGAGAGACA
>PVKC010006281.1:13264-31552 GCA_004027635.1 Crocidura indochinensis | reverse complement strand
CTTCATTCCCTCTAGTCCCTGTACAACATGAATATTCAGAAGACACTATAAGCTTCAACTCTGCACACACACACACACACACACACACACACACACACACACACACACCTACATCAAACCCATAGGTCAGCCCCTTTATCCCTAGGAACTCATATGATTAGATAATTTTCAAGCTGTTGTTGCAAGATGATTACTGGAAATGATACTACTTAAACAGCATCAGGGCAAACCATATGTGGGGTTGCTTTCCAGTTGCTGAAATAATTCTCAGTTAATAGATTCAGAACATCTTATTCATACTTTCATACAGTCTCATCAAATGATAAACATTCAGACCACACATTAGAGAAACTGGAATAATCTGCTTCCAGATCACTCATTTTACAGACAAGGAAATAAAGTTCCAAGTGAAACTGCTTGACTATAATCAGATAATGAGTTGGAACCTGAGTATGGAATCCAGTTGTCTCTCCACTGTGCCATATTGGGATTAATATTTTGTAATTATAGCTATCTAGTAGGCAGTTCAACAAGAACATTTATCTAGAGACCTCTTGGTAATGACTGAAAGATCTAAATGCAATTTCTATAAATAATTGCCAATTTTGTTATGGTTCCTGAAGAATGCTGGGTATTAATAATCAATATGATAATAAATGAATTAGGGCTCCTCCATCTTATCCTCTTATATTAAGTTCCAGTGGCTAATGGGAATAAAATATGGAAAAGAAAAGACTATAAGCCTTAGAAAATTGACAACTAGCTATTCCTATTGCTCAATGTTTCACTTCATAGCTCTAAGTTGACCCATCTTAAAGAGGCAATCCTTCTAAGTATCTAAATATAGATTTAATAAAAGCAGGTTGTTGTACATATATCAGAAGATTTGAAATTCTACATTTCCAATAAGCTCTCAAGGGACTCCAAATCTGTTGATCAAATGGCCACACTATGTAGCTTCCACAATGACAAGGTTTTGACATCATGCAGGGCAAACGAGATGCCAATTGCCTTAAAAAATAGCTATCAGGAGCTGAAAACAATGTTTATAAAGCAAATGCCTGATCAGAAGAACATGCCAACAAAAGTTGCTTACCAGCTAATAAAATAATATCCTCTGTGCCTTATAGAGATGTCTATTTCTGAAAAACCTATCAATGGTATTAAGTTATCTTTATCAAGGAAGTTTATGAACTAAATGACTAAATCCAAGAAATAAAACTGGTAACATAGAAACAGCAGAAATTCTTTGCATTAATACTCAAGAGCAAGGATCAAATGAAACCAGAGAAATTTTAGTTGCATATAAATAATGTTGATGCTAATAACAGGGAAACAGAAAATAGCTAACAATACAGCTAGGAGAATGTAAGACTGAGACCAATTCTGTCCTTAGTTTACTAAACAAAACAAACCGTCATGTCTAACAACTTTGCTTGGAAAATAGGTTTGTGCCAGATGGACATTTATTTCAGAATATCACATGGGCAACTTAATTTCCACCTTTCTGATTCAGTAGATCCTAGCCTTTCTATGAACATGCTTCCAACCTTTCCCCCAGGGAACTGAGTGGTAACATGGAGAGCATGACCGTTTATTTGGCTTAAGGAACACATTAATTTATCTGGTTTATAGAATTTAAACATCTGACAAATGACAGTGGGGTTGATTTTATTCATCAGCTAATTGCTTTGCCACCTGGAGCTGAAGCTTTATATATGCAGCTTATAAAAGATCTGAAAAGGATCTCAATTATTCTTTAATTTGTTCCTTGAATATAAAGTAGGAAAATCTGGCTTAATCAAACATTGTCTCAATTCTACTGGGATATGTCTAGTTACCTTATAACAAGGTAAGCTTTCATTTAATCATATGATATGATAATTCCCCCACTTTCAAGCCAAGTATCCTCTTAGTTACAATCAATTTTCCACTGAAAAAAATAAACATTGTCTCTTTACTGAAATCCCAGTAGAGGAGAATAGCCCTTTTTAATGAAACTTGCTGCTCATACAACTACACTAGGAATTTCTGTGTAGGAATCCATTAAAACCTCTAATTTGACATTGCTGGTAAATTGCAGAATAAAGCAAGTTCCATGAACAATTCTCTATGCACATGGCCATTCTTGGCACACAGAGAAGAAATGGATAATGAGTGCATACACACGCACCCGCGCGCGCGCGCACACACACACACACACACACAGAGAGACACTCACACACACAGCATTACTGGAATCTATTAAATCTCACTTAATAAATGTTTTAATCAAGTTGAATTCTACAATTTATCTGAGAGAGGAAAAAGAGAAATGAGCAGTCGTGCAATTTCTTTAATTGCGCTGAGTGAATCTGAAATGCTTGCATGTGCTAGAAGGCTGCTAGAAATCCCAAGGCACAAAAGCAGTAACAGGCAGGCAACTGGGACACTTCTTGATGTGTAATCTCACAACCAGCTCAAAGTTAGAATTGCAATGCTATTATTTTAATGACTAGGGTATGCATTGAAATTCTAATATTTGGTTCCAATTTACCAAGTCTACCTTCCTCTTATTTGAAATGCCCCATGAAGGGGCAATACAGCTGCCAAGACTGACTAAATCATGGTGTCAGAAGCCAGGCATAACACAGACTTTCTAGGGCACAGCAGGCCAATCAACTGGTCCCCAAGATCTAATAAGAAAGTGGGTTTGGGGGAACCAAAAACAGAGGCCCAGCAGACAGATGGCAATGCAGTCATCGTTGCTGGAGAGCAGGAGGGTTCAGAAACAGGTCCCCATTCCCAGAAGCCCTGCTAAAAACAGGTCAGAAATAGAATCCTTCCAAAACCTATATCAGAAATGACACAGGCTCAAATGAAAGTCAAGGCACCCAAAACAGACCCAGAGCTGAGAAGGATTTGACTGCATGAGCCGTAATGCAAGAAACCAAGGACTGGCCCAGAGATGAAAGTTGAACATAAAATTAGCTCCATTTTATCATACTCTATGAACAAAAGCTTGTTCTTTCTTGGAATTTATTTATTAAATAAACAAAAATAGCCAATTGAAACCTTGAAAGTTTCCTTGAAAGGTTAGCAATATGCAGGAGAATGGACCCTGTAGTTGTATAAAGAAGGTATAGCTTATAGTATAGTGATGGAATTTGAATTCTAAATATGCAATTCTATCGCATTGTGTTTCCTTGGGCAGGGTTTGTGATGATATAAGTGAAGATGGTACAGTACCTTCTTAATCAGGGTGTGGGAATTAAGTTAAATAATTCATAGAGAACAATTACAAGTGAGATATATACTAATTAATGCTGCTTTCTGTATTTTTATCATTGCTGTTAGTATTATTGTTGCAGCTCTAAACTAAAGGGTGGTGTTCTGTCCCTCAAAATTCACCTTAAAACCCTAATCTCCCAAGGAACTATAGCTGAAAATTGGACCTTTATAGAAATAGTTAATTTAAATGATGAAATCATAAGCAGATATACACATATCCAAGGATGTCTAAATTCCCTTTATTAGCATTGAAAATAAAATTGGTAGGCACTTCTTACCTCCTACCACACCTTACCCTGATTGTTTAACTCTTGTCAAAAGTATTAGGGAAAGCAGGATTAATGTGCTTTACCTTATAATTTTAAAGTGCCAGTAAAGTTTATTGTACAGGATTTCTATAGTGTAATTTATGCATCTAATTGTGTGCACTTAGAATTGTATGCTTGAAAGAAATGGCTAGCTAAATATTTATGCAGGACAACAGTAAGACACTGAGCTTTGAAAATACTAATAAAAAAAGTTTGAATACTCCCCAAAATGTAAATTGCTAACATGGAAGATATCTATGTAATCAGTAAGAAAACAAAAAATTAACCCTCCAGCTCCAGTTCAGTACATAACAGATGATTTCTAAACTCTCTAGGGATTAATTTCTAATATGTCCATTCAAAATCATTTATCTTTTCTGAGCTTCCAATTGCAGTTATTGCTTGAGTTTTGTGCCATGGACATCTGCTTCTTAGCAGTAAACCAGAGCATTTTGATGCCATAAATATCCCCTTAAATACTTAGCGTAGTAAAGAGCTCTTTTGAGAGATCAAGTAATTCAGCCACCCTTTTTCAGATAGGAAAAAAAAATGATCAAAGAAACTAAAACAGGGACCGAAGAGATGGCATGGAGGTAAGGCATTTTGCCTTTCATGCAGAAGGATAGTGGTTCGAATCCCGGCATCCCATACGGTTCCCCGAGCCTGCCAAGAGTGATTTCTGAGCTTGGAGCCAACCCCTGAGGGCTGCCGGATGTGACACCCCCCCCAAAAAAAGAAGCTAAAACAGAAGATAGACTAAAATTCTAAATTTGTTATCTTTCTTTCCTCTTATCTCTCTCACACATCTCCTTGCTTCTCACCCCAAAAATTATAACTTGTCTGGAAAAATAAATAGCGCCTTTTAAAGAAGGAAATGAACATGCAACCTATTAACAATAAATAATGCTGGGTGCAGAATATTATGGATTACTTACCTTTTGCTTTCTACATCATTTTAATTGTTGAAAAATATTTTATAAATATAATTTTAAGATACTTGCCATGTTTTCCAAAGTTTTGTCTCTACAATCTAAATTTAGAAACTGTTTTAAAATAATGTTTTGTCAGGTGTGGCATCAAAAATAAAAGGAAGATGATATACTGTAATATGTCCTTGAAAACTTTTCAACTTCTGTTCTTTTCCCTTCTCTTCAACATTCTCTCCCTCACCCATGGTCCTAGCCCTTCCTTCCATCCAATTATTAATACATACCCATTTGAAATTTAAAGGGCACTCCTTTAAATATTATTGACAGTTTTTCACACTTTATTTTGAGATAATTTTAGACTTACAAAAATTGGAGGGAGGGAATGAGTAAACTTTATGCAAACTTTCCCTATGATAGTGACTTAAATAAAATATTTTGGTACAATACCAAATTCAGGAAATTGACATGCTACAAATCCTAGAGCTTATTTACATTTTACTGGTTACAGATGTGCTGATTATGAAACATTTTCAGATGTGCCATTTCACATAACCACTACTTCAAGATACTGAATCCCATCAACACAAAACTTCCTCCTGCTATGCCTATATCCACTCACAATTTTAATCCTGCCAACCTCTTCATCTTTAACATTGGGAAATCTCTTTTAAATGGAATCATGCAGCAATTATCTTTCTGAAATTGTTTGTTATGTTAAATTTTGTTTTTTATTAAAGAGAAGTACACCCAGTTTTTTTATTTGTTAGGTTAAATTTAGTTTCTTATTGAAGGAAGTACACCCAGTAGTGATGCTCAGGAGTTACTTCTGGCTGTGCACTCAGGAATCTCTCCTGGCCAATTTCCCTATGGTTCTCTAAATTGTTTTAAGTATCAATAACTTGCTCTGTAGTGTTTATGTATTTAGTATTCATTGTTAGGTAATATTTTTTGATATGGACATGCCACAATTGGCTTAACCATCTATCGACTGAAGAACATGTGCATAATTTCCTATTTGCTAGAGGAGTGTTTTTAAATAAAGCTACAATGATCATCTGTGTACAAGTTGCTGAGTGAACACTTTCTTTCTCTTTCAAAAATGCCTAGTAATTTCATGTTTGTGTCTTTTAGAAATTATCAGACATTCCCAAAGTTGGGAGAATGGCATATTAGGGGTAGTCTGTCTGGCACAGACTGATCATTAAGACAAGTATCTTTACCAAAATGAAATTAAATACCGTTTACTCAGGTAAATAAATTACCTGAGTTCCAGCAGAAAACATGACGAACGTAGTTCCAGCAAAACTACATAATCCAGGAATTCCTCCCCAATAAGAGGAACTCTACTGGGAAATTACAATCTGCTGCAACAGTAAGAAACAATATGGAAGACTGCTTAGGAGCTTATCTATGTGAATGTCCCAGTAGCCTGAGAAAAGATATTAACTTCAACCTTCTAAGATACTAATAAACAGGGTAGGAATAGGAATATGCTGAGTATCCAGAGTCCTCAAATAACTAGCTGGTTTTCACATGGGCTGAATTGGGAAATAAATGACTAAGACTTGGATGCTTAGGTTGGAGTCAGTCCTGGGCTTTGTCTCAATTGACGCTGGTTGTCTGCCTGGAAACTGCAATTCCCAAGGAAAGCCCAGCCTACACCAGGTCAGTAAAAGAGCAAATTCTCAGCTGACAGACAGAGGCTTAGCCAACTACAGACTCAACCCCTCCTTCCCCATAAGCTTCTGCTAGTAAGAAGGTCATAACACCTAAATCATTTCCAGCTAGCATAGGGCCTGAGCCACCTGCACAGTCAGTTAGCCCTGAGGAATATGTGGTGATAGAGCAACTAGTATTTATTAAAGCCAACTCACCAAATAACTTATGTATCCAGGAATAGATTTTTGAAAAGAGAACTGCCAGATTCTGGCAATATAGTACCCCAACTTACAATGAGACCTCTCAATTTAAGTGTGTGGGTACTCTAGGACATTACTTATCTAAAGATTGACTCCACAAGCTTGAGCAATTTGACTCACTGCTATTTTTGGACACACATAAGTCCAAAATCCCTGTCATGCCTATAGTCCTTCAAACCTGAAAGTTACCTCTGAATGACAGAAACATAGCATCTTTGTTGGTTTTTTTTTGGGGGGGTGGTTTTTGGGTCACACCCAGCAATGCTCATGCCCAGCAATGCTCAGGGGTTATTCCTGGCTCTACACTCAGAAATAGCCCCTGGCAGGCTCGGGGGACCATACGGGATGCCGAGATTCGAACCAGCGACCTTTCGCATGCAAGGCAAATGCCTTACCACTGTCTATCTCTCCGGCCCCAGAAACATAGCATCTTAATAGATTAATAGACTAGGTCAAATCTGACATATCTCTCACAGAAAATAGTGCCACTGGTCATTTTCAGACATGCTTAAACATAGCATTTGGGCAAACTGACTCACATGAAACAGTTTGCCTGGAAGTAGCAAAGGCTCATTCAATCTTAGTGATACAAGTTATTCATGTAAGCATGCACCACACCACATAAAGGGTGAAAGACTGAAAAACATAGTCCAAAAACTCAAGACTGAAAAACATAGTCCTACAATCAAATGCTGCCAAGTGTAAACCCCCCTCTTCAATAACTACAAACATCGACCTGTTTCATTGTACAGTTTTTATTGAATATATGCAGCCATGATCTCTATTCTCAGCTCTGGTTGATCAGATTTTAATCTCAAAACTCTGCCAGATACCAGGAACTCTGAACCCTTAATATTTGCAATATAACAACTATAGAACATATAAGCAAAGATATCCAGCAAATATTCAAGTCCATACAAACTCAGAACTTAAGTTCAGACTAAAATTTTGGAATGAGAGCCTCTGATTATTGCAAAAGTCATATTTGTACTCCAATATTTGCCCCCCTAGCCTCATGTAACACCAGGTATAATGAAGTAACAGAGTAACTCACCTTCAATGATGTTTGAGGACAAAAGTTCAGGAAGGTCTTCAAGCATTTTTTAAAAACTCCCCAGAATAAGATTTCTAAGCAACAATTTTCATTAAAATTAGAAAATTCATGGAATAGAGTATCCAGAAGTTTGGAGAAATTATGAAAAAATATATAGAATACAAAAAACAGAAATGATGAGCGAAATTATACAGTACTTGAAATAAAACATACAGTAGTAAGAATTGAAAAATCAAAACAATAAGATATCACCCCACATCAAGAAGATCTACACACATCAAAAATATCAAAACTATTAGTGTTGGCACGGATATGTGGGAGAGAGAAACCTTATTTGGTGCTTGTAAGAATGTTGTCTCGCAGAAACCTTTCAGAAAACAATGCAGATATTTCTCAAAAAATTAAGAACTGGGCTTCTATATTATTCACTTCCTAAAATATACCCCAAAGACCAAAGATAACTGTTCAGAAAAGATACTTGTGAAGACCATAGAGATAGTACAAAAGCTAGGTCACTTGCATGTGACCAAGCTGGGTTCAATTATCAACACTCCATATGATCCCCTTAAACATTCCAGGAGTGCCCTTGAGCACAAAATTAACACAATTCACTCAAAGTTTACTATCCTTGAATTTAAAGGAGGAAACTAGTTTAAAACTTAGATATAAGCTGTATGATAACTGCAAAGCAAAACACATAAAAGAGGCAAATAAATGCTAATACTACACAAAAGGGCGATATCAAATTTGAGTGACTAAAATAAGGGGTAAATTATATAAACAAAAACAAACTGTGTAAATGTCCAAAATATTCACAGAAAAGTACCAATATATTTATCTGTGTCAATAATTTATCTAAATGCCAATGGATTAAACTCCCCCAATCAAAAGACACAGCAAGGCTGGATTCATCAAGACACAAACTCAACCATCTTCTATATATAAGAAACATGTGGGGCCGGAGAGGTGGCGCTATAGGTAAGGTATCTGCCTTGCAAGTGCTAGCCAAGGAAGGACCGCAGTTCAATCTCCTGGCGTCCCATATGGTCCCCCCAAGCCAGGGGCAATTTCTGAGCGCTTAGCCAGGAGTAACCCCTGAGCATCTAATGGGTGTGCCCCCCCAAAATAAAGAATGAGTGCATGAGTGGCCAGAGAGATAGTACAGTAAGTAGGACACAAGGTAGGACACAAGTCTTGCATACAGTTGACCCAAATTTGATTCCCCTGAACCCACAAGAATGCAGTCAGGAGCATCCCTGAGCACCACTGACTGCAGCACCCCAAAAAGAAACACATATAAACCATCATAATAAATATTAACTCAGGGGGAAAGGTTTAAAATGATTTTACAAACATAAAAATGAATTTTTGGTGGCCCACAAAAAGCAGGTACAGCTAAACCTATATTAAATAAAATAGTTCAAACTAAAGATGGTAATAAGAACCAAGAGTGGACATTATATATTACTTAAAGGATCAAGAGAACTAAACTTTTATCGGTATCAACCTATCTATCAAATAAAGAAGCAATAAGGTTCTTTTAGTTGCTATTGTTTTTGTTTTGTTTTGAGGCCATATCTAGCTGTGCTCAGGGCTTATTCCTGGCCCTGAGTTCAAGATTCATTGCTGATGGAGATTGGAGCCATTAGGGGTGCCAGGGATCAAAATAAATTGTCCACATGCAAAGTCCCCAAGGGCAGCAGCTATCTTGAAGTAATAGTAATAGTAATAATAATAGATGTAAAGAGTGAGACATCAACTAACACAATAGTATTAGGAGACTTTAACATCCCACTCTCACCATTCGCTATACCAGACAGAAAATCAGAAAGGAAACCAGAGCTTTAAATGATGAGTTGGAATATTTAAGGTTAATAGACAACAATCAGGCTCTACCCCCATCCCTCCCCTGAAACAGAATATACATATGTCCAGTGCACATGGGACATTATAATAGATGGCATATTAGGATGCAAAATAAATTTCCATAAAAATCGTGATGTATCTATAAAAGTAGAAGTCAATGCTAATGGGGGTATTACTGAGCTATCCTAGGGTTTTAGTAGCATATATTGCATTCAGTCCACATAGGTTCAATCTCTAGCACTAAGTGGTCCTTCATATAACCCTAGAAACTCACTCTTGAGTGTGTTCCTGAAGTCTAAGACACTGAAAAGGTCAAGGTGATCTCTAGCAATACACAACTTGAGCAGCACCACATCCTTGGGCCTTTGAACTTGGGCCTTTGAACTATTAGCCCAATTTTCTGAGAATCTTCAGTGAAGCACCCACATCTCTTTAGCTGCTTTAAAGGCCCCCAATTTTTTTTTTTGGTTTTTGGGCCACACCCAGTGACCCTCAGGGGTTACTCCTGGCTATTCGCTCAGAAGTCGCTCCTGGCAGGCACGGAGGACCATTTAGGGAACCGGGGGATCGAACCTCGGTCCGTCCTATGTTAGCGCAGGCACCTTATCTCCAGCGCCACTGCCCGGCCCCAAGGCCCCCAATTTTTTAAGTCAAGTAAAATTTAAAGACTTGAGGACTAAACAATATGCTTTTGAAAAGCCATTGAGTCCAGGGGCCGGTGAGGTGGTGGTAGAGGTAAGGTATCTGCCTTGCCAGCACTAGCCAAGGAAGGACCACGGTTCAATCCCCCAGCATCCCATATGGTCCCCCCAAGCCAGGGGCAATTTCTGAGTGCTTAGCCAGGAGTAACCCCTGAGCATCAAATGGATGTGCCCCCCCCAAAAAAAACGAAAAACCATTGAGTCCAAGTATAAATTGAAGAAGGAATAAAATATTCCTGGAGTGATCATAATAAAGATACAACCTATTGGAACAGAAGCAGTGGCACAAGCAGTAAAGAGTCAGGGTACCTGCCTTGCATGAGCTAACCTAGGATGGAGCAAGGTTCGATCCTCCGGCATCCCAGATGGTCCCCCAAGCCAGGAACGATTTCTAAGCACATAGCCAGTTGTAATCGCTGAGCGTCACCAGGTGTGGCCCTAAAAACTAAAATAATAATAATAATAATAATAATAATAATAATAATATACAACCTATCAGAATCTTGAGATATAATAAAAGTAGCAGTAAGGGGTAGCTTTATAAAAGTAAAGATTTTGGGACCGGAGCGGTGGAGCAGCATTAGGGCATTAGCCTTGCATGCATTTGATCTAGGACTGACTATGGTTTGATCCCCTGGCGTTCCATATGGTCCCCCAAGTCAGGAGCGATATCTGAGCACATAGCCAGAAGTAACCCCTGCGTGTAACCTGGTTTGACCCAAAAATACTTAAAAAAAAAAAGTCCTTAGCTAGACAAATGAAGAGGAAAAAATATGCTAAATTAGATAAGAAAGGAAAAGGAAGAAGTTACAGCAAAACATTGTGGAAACACACAAAAATATAGGAGTCATAGGAGTTACTATGAACATTTTATGTCATAAACTACATCACTTTAAAGAAATTGACATAATTTTTGTTTTGTCTCAAATTCATTTTTTTCTTTTTTTTTATAACAATAATTATTATTTTGAACAAAGTGGATTACATAAGAATCTTAAAATCAGGCAGATCAGAGCAACAGTACAGCAGGTAGGTGCATGCAGTGGACCTAAGTTTGATCCAATAATGCCATATGGACCACCAAGCACCCACCAGGAGATTAATTCCTGAATGTAGAGCGAGGAGTAACCCCTAGGTATCATTGAATATGACCTATAAATCAAAACAAAGAAACAAAAAACAGGATCCTACAATCTACCAAAATTGAATCAAGAAGAAATAGAAAACCTAAACAGACCAAATATGGAGCTCAAAACTATAATAAAAATACCCCCAAAATTAAATCCCTGGTCCAGAACTGGTTGGTGGGTTCAGTGGCAAAGCACTGGTCTAACATGTATGAGAATGTCTTAATGTTCATACACACATGCACACATACACATTCTCAATACACCAGTGTAATTTCTTTTTTTAATAGTTTTTATTGAGACCAAAGTGAATTGCAAGTCTTTCACAGTTATGTTTGAGGTACATAGTGCCACAGATTCCCACCACCAGTGTTGACTACCCTCAGTTACTGGTTTTAGCACGCATTCTGTACCACCCTTAGCCCCCTGGATTCTGGTGTAACAGGTACATTTTGTGTATAACTTACGGTTTGGGTTTCTTGATTCTATTGTCGTTGACTTTGGGTTGGGTGTTTATGTCTGATCATTTTTTATTTCCATTCAATGTTCATGAGACTGCTTGCCCCTAGGACCATTCACTTTTTTTCTCAATTTATGAGGCAGAACAAGTTGATTCAAGTTCTATGGTTATGTTGAAAAGAAAAATGGAATAAAGGTGAGAAGGAGCCCTGTCTAAAATCTGTGAATATAAATTTAAAAGAAGAAAGAAAGAGAAAAAGAAAAAACAAAAACAGAACAAAAAACAAAAAAATTTAAAAAGGAAGGGAGGACTAGTGTGTTAAGTTGTGATTTTTGTTTTTTATTATTTGGTATAGGCACAGTAAGTATTGGGGAAATTAGAAAGGAAATTTTCTTGGTCAAAAAGATATTGTTTCTCCACCCTTGAAGCATGCTATCATGGGATCTTCTATAGGCTCGGGCCATGTTCATTGTCAAAGACCTAGGTATTTTTTATGGTGTTAGAAAACGTTCTGCTCAGTTGTGGTTGTCAAAGCCAGTGTTCTGTAATTTGATATCTTGGTTTTTGCACAGGTCCTAAGATAAAGTATAGGATAGAGACTTTTGTTTTTGGTTTTAGAAGATCTGATCAGTCATGGTTGTTGCTGTCACTCTTCTGTATTAAGTTATCTTAGTTTCTGCATGATCAAAGGATGAATGTCTTCTTATTTCATCTCACCATTAGATGATGAGTTTAGACAACCAGTCTTTAGATCAAGCTGTTGATTTTTCCTCATTGTCAGGATGTCATATGAACATGCCCTGGACCAATAGGATTTCTTTTTTAAAAAATAATATCTTTATTTAAGCACCATGATTACAAATATGATTGTAGTTGGGTTTTAGTCATAAAAAATCACCCCCTTCATTCCTATCAGCAACATTCCTATCAGCAATTTCCTCCATCACTCCCCACACACACCACCTGCCTGATTTTGAGATAGGCATTCTACTTATCTCACTCATTAACATTGTCATGATAGTTGTCGGTATAGTTATTTCTCTAACAGAACTCACCACTCTTTATGGTGAGCTTCATATCGTCAGCCAATCTTTCCAGGCCTTATCTTTACTGTCTCTGGTATTATTACAATGATGTCTTTTATTTTTCTTAAAATCCATAGATGAGGACCAGAGAGGTGGCACAAAGGAGTAAGGTGTCTGCCTTGCCCCCGCTGGCATAAGACAGACTGCAGACCGATTTTTTGAGTAATCTCCATATTGTTTTTATAAAGGCTGGACTAGATGGATCTCATCAGCAGTGAATGAGAGTTCCTTTATCTCCACATCCCCACCAGCACTGACTGTTCTTGATCTTTATGATATGTGCCATTCTCTGTGGCATGAGATGGTACCTCACTGTGGTTTTTATTTTCATCTCCCTGATGATTAGTGATGTGGAGCATTTTTTCATGTGCCTTTTGGCCATCTGTATTTCTTCTTTGAGAGACTGTTCATTTCTTCTCCCCATTTTATGATGGGGTTAGATTTTTTTTCTTGTTAAGTTCTGTCATACCTTGTATATTTTTTATATTAGCCCCTTATCTGATGGGTAGTGGGTGAATAGTTTCTCCCAGTCTGTGGGTGACTTTTGTATGCTAGTCACTATTTCCTTTGAGGTGCAGAAACTTCTCAGCTTAATATAGTCCCATCTGTTTATCTCCACTTCTACTTGTTTGGACAGTGCTGTTTCCTCCTTGAAGATGCCATGAGTTTCAATGTTATGGAGTGTTTTACCTACATGTTCTTCTATATACCATATGGTTTCATGTCTTATATAAAAGTCATTAATCCATATGCATTTGACCTTTTTGCATGGAGGTCTGAATTTACTTTTTGGCATGTGGTTGACCAGTTGTCCCAACACCACTTGTTGAAAAGGCTTTCCTTGCTCCATTTTGTTTCATGCCCCTTTATAAAGAATAGTTGATTGTATATCTGGGAAACATTCTCTGAATACTCAAGCCTATTCCTCTGATCTGAGAATTTATTTTTATTTCCAATTCCATGCTGTTTTAATGACTATTGTTTTTTAATACAATTTAAAGTTAGAGAAAGCGATGCCTCCCATATTTCTTTTCCCAAGGGTTGCTCTAGTTATTTGTGGGTGTTTATTGTTCAAATGAAATTCAGGAGTTTTTGATCCACTTCTGAAGAATGGTTATCCTTAGGGGGATTGCATTATGGCTGTACAATGCTTTGGCATTAAAAGGTAAAAGTATTGACCTTTTAATGATGTTAATCCTCCCAATCCATGAGCAGGGTATGTATCCTGTTTTATTTCTTGAAGCAGGGTTTTGTAGGGTTTTTTGAATAGGTCTTCACATCTTTAGTTACATTGACTCCAAGGTGTTTCAGTTTGTGTGACACAAATGTGAATGGGATTTTTTAAAGTCCAATTCTTCTCTATTATTATTGGTGTATAATAAAGTCATTGATTTTTGCGTGTCAATTTTGTAGCCTGGAATTGTGCTGTGTCTGTGAAGCACAGCAGACCTCTCTGGACTTTCTTCTCTGCCTGTTCCAGCCTAAGACTTGATCCTGGTGGTGACTTCCTTCCAAGAGGACTCCCCTTCCTTGGAGGTGAGTTGACCTGCCTACAAAGGGTGGAGCCAGCTGAATTGTGCTGTGTCAATGAAGCACAGCAGACCTCTCTGGACTTTCTCTCTGCCTGCTCCGGCAGAAGACTTGATACTGTGTGGTTCGCTAAGCAGGCGCACACATCATCTAGCCAATAAATACCACCACAACACATAGAAAACCCCACAATACAAGCGTGGCAATGGGGAAACAACACAGACCAACACCAGGCATAGAGAATAAAGATGACAAGTCTGATGACCAGAAAATGGCCAACCTTTTAGTCATTTTCTCAGATATGGATTTTAGAGAAGAAATATGGAGGATGTTCACAGAACTCAAAGAAAGCATAGATCGAGTTGAACAGAGCACTAATAAGAACCAAGAAAATAGAAAGACAGAAATAAGAAAACTCCAAACTGAAATATCAGGTCAATTAAGAGGTCTGAAAAACTCAGTAGACAAACTGAAAAATTCAATGTTGCCCTCTCCAACAGAGTAAGAGCAGATGAGAATAGAATTAGTGAACTGGAAGATGCAATGCATAGAGATTGGAAAAAAGCCTTAAAGCAAATGATCAGACAATGGAAATAATTACTCAAAGAATGTGAACAGATGAAAATAGAAGTCTTTGATAAGCTCAACAGAAACAACTTAAGAATCATTAGAGTCCCAGAGACCCAGGAAGAAAATCTCCAGGAAGAAAGAATCAATGGTCAAGAATATCATTAGGGGTAGGGTGGTGGCGCTGGAGGTAAGGTGCCTGCCTTGCCTGCGCTACCCTAGGATGGACCGTGGTTCGATCCCCCAGTGTCCCATATGGTACCCCAAGCCAGGAGCGACTTCTAAGTGCATAGCCAGGAGTAACCCCTGAGCGTCACTGGATGTGGCCCAAAAAACAAACAAACAAACAAACAAAAATAAGAATATCATTAAAGAGAAACTACCAGAGCTAAAGAACATATGTGACCAAATCTTGCAGGCCCAAAGAGTACCAACTAAAAGAGACCCCCGGAAAAAAAGCCCAAGATACATTCTTCGTTTTTAATTTTTATTGTAACTGAAGTGCATTACACAGAATTATTCATGGTACATAGTGACAATGAATGAAGAGCATTCCCACCACCAATGTTGTCCTCCCTCCACTCCTGTTCCCAGCAATACATTCTAATCACAATGATGAATCCCACAGAGACAGATTACTGAAAGCAGCAAGATCTAAAAGGGAAATTACATATCAACGGAGCATCCTTGAGATTTACAGCAGACCTCTCACAAGAAACACCCAAAGCCAGAGGCAGTGGTGGGACATAGTGACAAAACTCAATGAAATAAATACTTCACCTAGAATACTGAACCCAGCAAAACTCACTTTCAAGTTTGAAGGAAGCATACATAGCTTCACAGATAAACAACAGCTCAGAAACTTTACAGACTCAAAACCAGCCTTAAAAGAAAAACTGAAAGATCTACTCTAAGACAAGAACAGAGCCAGTGGTAATTCCAAAGTGCTGTGAGATCTAGCCCAAAACTCACAAAACAAATAAGCAAAAATCAAAATATAAAAAGAGGTACTGAACAAACATATCTTCAAAGAAGACACACAGAATCATTTTACTTAAAGATAACTCCTGCCCCAGATTTTCTAGCCTTTACAAAATAAAATTTCTAGTGTTTGAAAAAAAAAGCATATGAAAAAGGGCCCAGCATAGAAAAAGTGCTCATCGCCATTATCAGGGAACTTCAAATCAAAACTACAAGAAAATATCCTGTTGGAGATTTGACAATGTGATATATAAAAAGCTTTTTAAATAACAAATGCTGGTAGGAATGTTTTTTAACCTGTATAGACCAGAGAGAGATAACAGTAAAGTGTTTGCCTTGCACATGGCCAACCCAGGTCTAATTCCCAGCACCCCATATGGTCCTCCAAGCACTACTAGGACTAATTACTGAGTCAGGAGTCAGGAGTAATCCCTGAGCATCACCTGTTCTAGCCCAAACTCCCCAGAAATGAATAATTTTTAAAAATAAACCATTCATTGTTGGTGGGAATGTAACCTGTTTAAGCCTCTATGGAAAACAGTATAGAGATTACTTTAAACAATTTGAAATAGAATTACCATATGATTCAGGAAACCCATTCCTTGGCTTCTATCCCCCCAAAAATTGACATTAATTTAAAAAATATATGCACATATGTTCATAGAAGTGCTATTTATAATAGCTAAGATCTGGAAAGAGTCCAAATGCCCAATGACAGAGAAATATAAATTGTAGTATGTATACACAATGGAATACTATTTTATTATTTCTATAAAGATGAAATTTTGCCTTTTGCTATAACTTAGATGGGACTATAGAATTAATGCAAGCAAAATAAGTCAGAGATAAGAGGACAAATGTCAGACAACCACATTTTAACTCATTTATAAGAAGTAAAGTTTCAGGGATGAAACTCTATGTAGGGCACCTGCCTTACTTGGGTGAGGATCTGGCTTTAAGCCCAAGGATCACCAAACTTGGAAAATAGAAAAAATAAAGCCAAGGAATAAGCAATGTGAAATGAAAAAAATTATTGGATTTTGACAATAGAAACAAGCTTATCAAGAATGGTGGGGGCCGGGCGGTGGCACTGGAGGTAAGGTGCCTGCCTTGCCTGCACTAACCTAGGATGGACTGTGGTTCGATCCACGGTTCCCCATATGGTCCCCCGTGCATGCCAGGAGCGACTTCTGAGCGAATAGCCAGGAGAAACCCCTGAGCATCACCGGGTGTGGCCCAAAAACCAAAAAAAAAAAAAAAAAAAAAGAATGGAAGAGAGGGCTGGGAAAGACTAGAAGTATACTAAGAACAGTGGTTGGTGAAAGGCCTTGGAGACATTGGCCATCATGACTGTAGAGTAATTTCAAAAGCACAAAATTTTGCCACACCAGCCCCCCCTTTTTTTCTTTCTTATTGTTGTTTTGTTGTTCTGTTTTTGTCATTATTTGTTTGGGTTTGTTTTTTTTCTTTTTCTTTCTTCTTTTAAATTTGTATTGATAGCTTCTAGACAGATATTTTTTCTACCCAGATTTTTTTTCCAACAGAACCACAGAACTTGAATCATCTTGTTCTGCCTCATAAATTGAGGGGAAAAATAAGTGATGATACCAGGAGCAAACAGTTGCATGAACACTGAGTGGACATAAAAAAATGACAGACCTAAATACCAAACCCAGAGTCAATGAAAACAGAAGCAAGATACCCAATCTACAACAAGCTATATGCAAAGGACTGCTGTTACACTAGCAGTCCAGGGGACAAAAAGGGAAGGTATGGGATGCATGCTGGGAACAGGAATGGAGGGAAGACAACACTGGTGGTGGGAATGGCCCTAATTCACTGTCACTATGTACCTTAAATATAACTGTGAAAGGCATAATTCACATTGGTCACAATAAAAATTATTTAAACTTAAAAAGCATATATGTTAACACTAATGTAAACCATTTTATCTCAATAAAATAAAGCTGGTTTGATAACTACTACAGTTTAAAGTTGGGGAAAGTAATGCCTCCCATTTTCCTTTTCCCTAGGAGTGCTTTAGCTATTCGAGGGTGTTTATTGTTTCAAATGAACTTCATAAGTGTTTGATCCACGTCTTTGAAGAATGCCATGGGCATTTTTACAGTGATCGCATTAAATCTGTATGATGCTTTGTGGAGAATGCCATTTTAATTATGTTAATCCTACCAATCCATGAGCAGGGTATGTGTTTCCATTTCTGTGAGTCTTCCCTGATTTCTTGGAGCAGGGCTTTATGGTTTTCTTTGTATAGGTCCTTCACGTCTTTGGTCAAGTTAACTCCAAGATATTTGAGTTTGTGTGACACTAATGTGAATGGGTTAGCCTTCTTAACGTCCATCTCTTCCCTATCATAATTGGTGTATAAAAAGGCCATTGATTTCTGTGTGTTAATTTTGTAGCCTGCCACCTTGCTATATGAGTCTATTGTTTCTAGAAACTTTTTGGTAGAGTCTTTAGGGTTTTCTTT
>PVKC010006281.1:0-13164 GCA_004027635.1 Crocidura indochinensis | reverse complement strand
CAGTGGAATAGGCTTGAGTTCTCAGACAATGTTCCCCAGACATACAATCACCTAATTTTTGACAAAGGAGCAAGAAATCCTAAGTGGAGCAGGTAAAACCTCTTCAACAAATGGTGCTGGCAGAACTGGTTAGCCACTTGCAAGAAAGCAAACATAGACCCCCAGTTAACATCATGTACAAAGGTAAAATCCAAATGAATTAAAGACCTTGACATCAGACCTGATACCATAAGGTATATAGAACAACACGTAGGTAAAAACACTCCATGGCATTGACACTAAAGGTATCTTCAAGGAGGAAACTGCACTTTCCAAACAAGCGGAAGCAGAGATAAACAGATGGGAATACATTACGCTGAGAAACTTCTGCATCTCAAAAGAAATAGTACCCAGTTGTTCTATATACCTTAACGTATCAAGTCTGATATCAAGGTCTTTAATCCATTTGGATTTAAGCTTCGTACATGATGTTAACTGGCGATCTATGTTCGCTTTTTTGCAAGTGGCTAACCGGTTCTGCCAGCACCACTTGTTGAACAATACGTCGGTAAAAACACTCCATGACATTGAGATAAAGGCATCTTCAAGGAGGAAACTACACTTTCCAAACAAGTGGAAGCAGAGATCAACAGATGGGAGTACATAAAGCTGAGAGGCTTCTGCACCTCAAAAGAAATAGTGCCCAGGATACAAGAGCCACCCACTGTGTGGGAGAAACTATTCACCCAATACCCATCAGATAAGGGACTAATATCCAAAATATACAGGGCACTGACAGAAATTTACAAGAAATAAACATCTAATTCCATCAAAAAATAAGAAGAAATGAACAGACACTTTGATAAAAAAAGAAATACAAGTGGCCAAAAGACACATGAAAAAATGCTCCTCATCACTAATCATCAGGGAGATGCAAATCAAAACAGCAATGAGATACCATCTCACACCACAGAGATTGGCACACATCACAAAGTATGAGAACAATCAGTGCTGGCGGGGATGTGGAAAGAAAGGAACTCTTATCCACTGCTGGTGGGAATGCAGTCTATTCCAACCTCTATGGAAAGAGATATGGAGATTCCTCCAAAATCTGGAAATTGAGCTCCCATTCGACCCAGCTATTCCACTCCTAGGGATATACCCTAAGAATACAAGAATACATACAAAAACCCCTTCCTCGCACCTATATTTATTGCAGTACTATTCACTATAGCCAGGCTCTGGAAACAACCAACATGCCCTTCAACAGATGAATGGCTAAAGAAACTGTGGTATATATACACAATGGAATATTATGCAGCCATCAGGAGAGATGAAGTCATGAAATTTTCCTATACATGGATGTACATGGAATCTATCATGCTTAGTGAAATAAGTCAGAGGGAGAGAGATACGCAGAATAGTCTCACTCATCTATGGGTTTTAAGAAAAATAAAAGTCATTTATGCAACAATTCTCAGAGACAATGAGGATTTTTTTAAAAAAAATAATAATAAAGCTGACCCTTTTTGATTGTAAAACTATTTTTCTCAAGGGTTGTATAAACTTTTATACAACTTTTATAAAGTGATATAAATTCTCATCAACAAATATGGTCCAATTAATACATAACCTTGTAGTATTAGTGCTATCATTATTTTTCATTTTAGTCATTCTTAGATGATTTTAGGATTTTCATTTGCACTTCAATAGTTATAGTGTTGAACACCTTTCATGTGTTTGTCTTCTGTATATCCTCTACAGAATTTTTCATCTCATTTCTAATTTTTTCACTTAATGGTGTGTTTTTAATTGAAGTTTGAGAGTTCTTTATATATATTTATATATATATATATATGCATGTGTGTATATATATAAATGTAGAACCTCTGTGGGATTTTCAAATGTTTTCCCCATCTATAGTGTTCTCAAAAAGCAGCTTTAACTTTTTATGAAATTCAATTTTTTAACTTTTCCTTTTATGAATTATACTTTTGATTTCAAGTCTATCAATTATTTACCCAATTCAGGTTACAATGTTTTCCCAAAAATATTTTAGTTGTTTTATTTAAGTATATTTTAGCTAATATTTTAATAAGGCATGAGTAGTTCCAGAGTTTTTATCTTTGGATAAGTTAGTTACCCAACACTCTTTAATGAAAAGATTATTGTTCTTCCATTGAATTACCTTGATTCATTACCAAAAATTAACTAGGTAAATAAGGCAGATTTATTTCTGGGTTCTCTATTTTGTTCCATAGATCCTTGTGCCTGTCCCTCTTCAAGAATCAAACTATGTTAATTATTATAGTTACATAATGACCCGAACTTAATATTGTGAAGAATAATTACTTCACTCTATTCTTTTTTATTATTGTCATCATTATTTTTTATTTTTTTAAAGAGCATGTATCACATGGTTGACAGTGATTGTAATATATTTGTTTTCAGATAAGAGCGAGCAAACTTACTTTAGAAAAGAATAGCAAGAAAAAAAGGAAAAAAGGAAGAAAATAAGAAATGCAGTGACAAGAAAATTTTGTGAAATTATTGTCCATCCAATGAGGCCATTAAGTCATTGTCAGAAGATTTAGTAAGCTCTTGTTGCTAGCTGACCATTCTGTTATTTCACTTATTTCTGAACATTAAGTGACTTACTTGGCATCTAAATTGATGTGTTCCTCTGGGGATAATAGTATTTATTAAACAAAAATAAAGTTGTTTGGTGGCTGAAAATGCAGCCACGTTGTCAAGGAATTCAAAACACTATTGCTGATACTGTGGCTTTTGTGGGATGTGTTTTCAGCTGCCAGGTCTTCCAGAAATATAAAAAAACAGTGGTAGGGTGCCTGTGCTCACTTCAAAAATATCCTGGTACTATCAGCCTAAATACTGGCATCCTTGGAATTTGGTTATATTGATATCTCTGCAGAGTTATAGAGGTGTAGTGAAGCAGAAACATTGGCAAAGTGGCAACTATGGGTGATGGATGTAGCAGGTACGGCTTCAGCAAGGAAGGGGCTTGTTCTGCTCTCTCCCCACCTAGATTGACAGTTTTCAGCAATGTGACCAGTGTAGCCATGATTTTTATTGCTAGGTTTATATCTTTTTTGAGAACAAAGTGAGTCTATGGAGCTGGCTAGGTCAGATATGGGGGCTGAATTTGTAGGTGTGGTTATGGCTGCCAAGTTTTCCAAAAGTATGAGAAAGTGGAGGAAGGTACCCACTCTAGTTCCAAAAGTCCTAGTGAAATCAACCCAAATACTGGCATACCTGTAGTTTGGTCATATTGGTGTCTCTGCAGAGAAACATAAAGGAGTGGTGGTGAAGACCACTTATTCTTCTTTCTCAAATTTGTTCTATTTAAAAGTCTCCCATTCTGTGTGAATCTTAATACAAGCTCATCTCTTCCTACAAAAAAAAATTTTGGAGAGATTTTGACAAGAATTACATTAGATCTATAAATCAATTTAGAGAATACTGAAATGTTAACTCTATTGTGTCTCACAACACATGTTATTTCTCGGAAGATATTTAAGTCTTTCATTAGCATTTTATAAGTTTCAGAGTACAGTTTCTTTAGATTTTGTTAAATTTATTCTTAAATACTTCACTTATGGAAGCAACAGTAAATAGTATTATGTTTTTATTTGGGTTCACTGTATAAATAAATGCAATTTATTTAATATGCTTATTTTATATCCATAATTTTATGGAGTAAAAATTTATGGAACTATTGCTTAATTCTATAACTTTTCTGTAGATTTCTTGACATTTTAGATGTATACAAATTTATCTGAAAATAGATATTTATCTATTCTTTCTCAATCTGGATTTATTTTTTGTATTGTCTTATTATATAGAAGGATATTTTAGTAGTTGAGATTTTTCTGTTTTCTGGGTTTTTTAAATATCTTTATTTAAACATGCTTACAAGCATGTTTGTAGTTGGATTTTAGTTATAAAGAAAAAAACACGCCCTTCATCAGTTATCACCACCAATACTCTCCTTCTCCCTCCTCCCCCATCTCTTGCCAGTATTCAAGATAGGCATTCTATTTCTCTCATTCTTTTATACTATTTACTATTTGGGTTTTTAGTATTTATTCAACTATTTACTAATTTTACTATTTATTCAACTATATAATAGTTGAGTGAGTATAGTGAGAACATATAACTTTCCCTGTTACCAGTCACAAAAATATTCAGTATTCAACCATTGAGTATGTTTTCTGTACTTTAGTACTGGATTGATTATTTTTTTTAATTTGAGGAAATGTCTTTTTGTTCCTAGTATACTGAGCTATTGTCATAATTAGGTGTTCTACCTCATATTCATTTTTAAATATTTAATCAACTCTTGAGTCCCTGGAATAAATACTACTTGGTAAAGGTCTATTATACTTTAAGTACAGTGATATATCTGAATTCTAAAAATTCTGTAGAATATTTTTGCACATAAGTGCATAAGAGATATTGGCCTATTGGTTCCTTGTGTGTCTGTCTTTATTTATTATAAAATCAGACTAATACCTAATACAAACAGTGTTTAAAAAGTATTTAAAAAGTGTGTTAAAAAGTATTTCTTTCACGTTTTTCTGCAAGACAATATGCAAAGTTGGTGCTAATTCTCCTTTGAATATTTAATAAAATTCTCCCAAGAAAGCATTCTCAGCCTGAATACAATACTTTTCCTTCAAGAAATTCATTTATTTGAGGGTTCAATACAGAAGAAACACTCCTTTGACTATTATTGCCATCTTTAACTTAGATTCTGAACCCAAGTGAAATGTGGTAAAATTCAAACGTAGAACTTGCTAAAAGTATATTTCTGTTTCCTTGTTCAGAATCAGGAAATATTATCCACATCTCACAAGTACCTGGGAAGTCAGGCTACTCAAGGCCTTCATTCTACTTATAATACCTTATAACTTTACCTTGTCCTATTCCTGGCAAAGAAGAGGTCACTGATTACAACTTCTGACCCTACAGAGCCTCTGAATTCCCCCCAAATGAGGTCTATGAATGTTCTGTCATAACAAAGTTCCAGATACTTTCTCAGTCTCTCACCTACCATCAGTTTCATTCTAATTAATATCTGATCAGAAAAATACACAACAGAAGGCCCCATGTGAAATTACTGATTCATTTTTTCTTCTTTTGTTAATGGGCCACAAATTCTATACTAACATCAAATGGCACCAGGGAATTTGAAGAAAGGCACCAATCCCACAATAACTGAAAGTCTAAGTACACTGAATTGGATCACTGCCTCATCAAACAAAGATATTATATAGTGCTAATGTGCTGCTACAATTCAGTACTAGGCCCCAACAATAAAGCCAGGACTGTAATTACTATAATGACCTCCCACTGCTATTGTGTCTTTAATTAAGTCTTTATCAGTAGGCATTTGCCACTTAAACCTAACTCACTGTAACTACGGCAGCCTATCATCTTCATTCTCACAAAGAATTACTAAATCATACTTCTGTCACAGAGATGAAAGAGAATATTTTAGTTCAAGTGCCATTTGCAGACAAGCTGCGTAAAGACAAATCAAGCTGTCCTTTAGCAGCACTTTCTGACAAGTGAAACTCAACTGAAAGATGCCGAGGGGGTTTGTGTATGTGTGTTTTGGCTTTGCAGAGTTTCTTTTTAGCACAACTCCACTTCCTGTCTACACAAACCACAGGGAGAGAATGACACCCAATTAGTGACACTTGGCTACACACACACAAACACACACACACACACACACACACACACACACACACACACACACACACACACACACTGAGGTGAAAAGGGTTGAGGCCCTAAAACACAGAGTGAGTTGCCCCAAGTCACAGCTATGATGCCCAAACTGGGCCCATGGCTCACACCTCCAATGAGCTCTTCCCTTCCCACCCTGAAGCAGCCCAGAGTTCTAATAGATTATTGCACCAGTAAAGCACACCAGAAGAACCCTGTGCCTAAAGGGGCTACATTCCAAGTTCAAGTTTCCAGCAATAATCACTTCCTTGGCTCACTCAGCATTAAAGTAAGTACTTGAATGGCTTTTTGGCAGAATCCAAGTGGTGAACCAGGCAATCCTTTTGTCAGGAAAAGCTGCCCCAAACAAGACCTTCTGTCGTAGACCTTGTCCCTTGAGGAGAAATTCCCCTGAGAAAGCACCTTGGTTTTCACTTCTTCCGGGATACTAATAGACCAATAGACCCAGGAGAGCTCTTCCCCACCAGCCACTCTAAGTCATCCAGTCCTCTGCCAAGCAACCAGGTTTTCAGGTGCTTATATGTGCTTTTGCAAATTACCAATATGCTATTTGGGGTTTACAATCTGCTTCTCCGGTAGCACAAAAATCTTCCCAGAATTGGGGGAGGTAAGTGTGGGGAATGGACAGGCACAGCAGTTACCCTCTGAAGAGGGAGGAAGGTAAAGGATTTCAGGAGAGAAAGGCTGGGTCATTCAAGCGGTTAGAGTGACAGTACCCTGGTAGATCCCAGCATGTCACTGACAGACCCAAAAGCACTGGAAATGTCTGTGTCTTTGCTTCTTTCTCTCAGGGATTCTGACTTCAGCCACTAAACCTAATACTGCCACCAATTGCCATCATTTTCTATGTCCTCTTTGGCCATCACTGCCCCTCCTCTTTACAATTCAAATTTCATTTTGAACCCCTTATGGGCTTTAGCAAGACACAAGAGAACTGAAAATGAGAACAAATGGAGAGGGAAGGAGAAAGCCTGCTTCCTGGAGGGACCTGAGAAATTGTTATTCAATTTTCTCCCACATATTTACACTCACTGGGAGGCATCTCACCTTAGCAAAGACTCCAACTATGAAGGTGAGACTTGGCTCAGTTGAGTCCTTTACATTCTGCTGTCCTGTTTCTCCCACCTTATAGCCTGTCTCTTAGGCAGCAGTTAAGAATTCCAGATTTGAATCAGAATTCCTAATGGTCCTCAACCCTTCATTCAGCACCTGTTTAAAAATGTTGCAGAAATCCTTGTTTCTACTTACAGAACAAAAGTCACCATCTAGGCAAGATGGCCTAAGTGACATCAGGCCCCTGACTTAGCTGCCCACACATTGGTCATGGCTTCTTCCTTTTTAGTTGCCTAAGTAAGTTCTAGGAAGGGCTCCTCTCAGCTAGGCAGGTGTATATAAATCTCCAGGTAAGTCTGTCTCTGGGATATTGCAGGTACCTCTCTCCCTTTTCTGTCTACACTCAACTTAATACAGATGGAAAATGATTGCTGGAGACCCCTTCCGGGGTATACAGTCAAGAGTCAAGGTAGAGAGTGCCTCGGGAAAGGAGCTCAGTGTCCCAATGGGTCAAAGTTGATAAAGATCCTGCCTCCACAGTCAGCCTCACACTGAGACTGCCAACCCTCCTAACTGAGTCTGGGGCTCTCACGGAGAGCTTAGGCTGATGATTGTTTCCACTAATGCTCTCAGCTGCTTGCTTTTCATCTGACAGAGTACTAGGCCAAGTGATGAAAACATAAGCCAAAATCCACTCCATGCTTCATTGTACAAATACTTGGCTTTCTTGGAGCCATGAAGCCTTCCAGTGACTGACATGTTTCTAGATTCCTTACCACACCCCTGCTGCAGTTATGTTAGATCACTTCTCTGGGAAAACGCCAAGATATTCCCTGGAGGGCAAAAAGAAAAAAAAAAGAATCCTATTGAAGATCCTGAAATTATCATCCTACTAAACAACTATTTGCGCAGCAGAATCCCTCTTAGACTGTTTTCACCACATGTAGAGGTGATTCAAATCCTACTCCTTCTCCAAACATGGAACTAAACCCAAAGCACTTCATAAATATTTGATGAATGTAAATGAATCAATGAATAAATGACTTTTTTTAAAAAAAAAAAAAGAGAGAGACCTGATTTCTTTCCCCATCCCATCAATCCCCTTAATGCCAAGCAAAGTGTTAATGACTCATTGAAAACCATGTATTACTTCCACATGGAAAATGTGAAGGGATGACTGAGAGGATAAGAGAAATCATATTTATTATCATAAAACAAAAATAAGAATTAAAAATTAGATAAAGTTATGGGTGAGATTAGGTTATCATACTAGGTTTTCAGTCTTGATGATGAGTAAGAATCTCCTGAGAAGCTTTAAAATATTCTCATTCCTAGTTACTGCCCTCGAATATTTGGCTCAGATATACAAAGGGGGATTTTTTCAAGTGCCCCAAGTGGTTCCACTATATGATTATTTTATAAGAAAATTTCCCTAAAACAATAATCTTCAATTAATAATTTATGAACCACTGCTGGTCCAAAGGTGTAGAAAAATTGAAAGACACTGTTTTATCACCTCAATTATAACTGTCAGGCCAGGCCTATATACAGGACAGGTTGCCATCCCCAAAAGAGGGGAAAGGTGGAAAACACTGCCCTAAACCACTAGGTAGAAAATAACAGCAAATTTTGTTCTGAGCCACCTAGTATCTAAGATATAAAAGGGGAAACAAGATCTAGAAAAATAGTACAGCAAGTAAGGTGGCCTGAGTTTGATCCCTGACCTCCACAATTCCTCCCCCTCTCAGTACCACCAGGAGTGATCCCTTAGTCGTGCATAAGCCAAGATTAAACCCTGATATAGTCAAAAACAAAAAGAAAAAATCAAACTGCTTTCTTAAAAGTATAGTAAACCCTAAAACTTGTCCTTAAAGATTTCCCCTCATGAAAAAGAGATGGAACAAACAGGTAATAGTATATTCAGGATATCCCTACAGAATTCAATCTATCAACATTTATTGAGCACCTTCTTTTTAGACTATATTCCAGGTCCTGGAGACAAAAAGATTAACAGACTTGAAACTTTCTCTCTAGTGGCAATTAGCAACTACTATTATAATTGGGTGTTGTTCTTTGCTAAACACTTTACACATTTACCACAGTTATCCATCCTCATAATGTCCTGAGGCAGAGAGAGAACATTTTATATATCATGAGAAATGAAGTTTAGATAGTGGAACCAACTGACCTGATAGGCTGTCTGGTCATTGAAGAATCAAAGCACTTTGTTCATGTCATTGAATAATCAAGCACTTTGCAACTTTGTGTTCCAAACTTAGGGCTCTCTGGGTTAAGAAAACTTAAAGAAACTAGCCTGAAGATTATAGTTTAGAGGATGTGACAAGCTCTCTCTGGAAGAAGCCACCAAGTTGCATTCTTTCAGCTTTGATGGAACCAAGACAGGTCTTATAATACCTTCTTATTGATACAGACTCCATACTTCTAGCTGGACCATATGTGTGAGTGGAGACTACATCATCTGTCTTCTCATTGCCATTTTAAGCAACACACACTGGTACCATTGTCCTATCACGTCCTGGATATCAAGAATGTGTCTATTAGCATACACATACCATTCCCCTTGTATTAATGCATGAATTTTCCTGAAGAACTACTAAATACGCATAGACTACCTTTTTTGACCCAACTACCTGTAATAAAGTCAGACCTTCCTCTGTTTGAAACTTGCTCTATTGCTTTCTCAATTTTGGTTTTCTTCCCAACTTTTGTTTTCTTTTTTATTCAATTGTTCTAATTTTTAATTACTTTATTTAAACTCCATGATTACAAATTATTCATGATTGAATTTTGGTCATACAATCTAAAACACCTCTCATGAGTGCACATTTCTAGACACCAATGTCCCCAGTTCCCCACCCACCCTACCCCGCATGTCTCTGGAGAAAACATTTTACTTCTCTGTCTCTCTCTCTGTCTCTCTCTTCCTTTCTTTTCCTTTTAGAAACTGTGGTTTGCACTATTGTTAGTTAAGGGAAAACATGAATTTCAGCCTATCTACTTTAAGCATCTATTTTGTGTCCATCATGATCAATTCCAACTATCATTGTCATAGAGGTCCCTTCTTGACCCTAAACACTGCTCCACTATCTGTGGCAAGTTTCCTACCATAAACTGATCCTCCTGGCCCTCATTTCTATTGTTTCAGACAGTATTACCAGACTATCTTTTATTTTTCTTTTATACCACAAATGAGATTATTCTATCCCTATCCCTTTCCCTCTGACTCATTACACTCAGCATAATACTGTCCATATCCAAAAGCAAATTTCATAACTTAATTTTTCTTAACAGTTTCATGATATTCCATTGTATAAATATACCACAGTTTCTTTAGTCACTCATCTGTTCTTAGGCACTTTTGTTATTTCCAGATTCCTGCTATTGCGAACAGTGCTGTGCATTGTGATTTGGGGTTTCTAATGTATATCTCTAGGAATGGTGTTGCTGGACCATATGGAAGCTCAATTTCCAGTTTTTTGAGGAATATCCATATTGTTTTCCAAAAAGGCTGAACCAATTTGTATTCCCGCCAGCAATTAATGAGAGTCCCTGTCTCCTGCATCCAAACCGGCACTGATTTTTCTTGTTCTTTGTGATATGTGCCAGTATCTGTGGTGTGAGATGGTACCTCATTGTTGTTTTTTGTTTTGTTTTGTTTTGTTTGCATCTCCCTAATGATTAGATGTGGAGCATTTTTTTTTCCATATTCCTTTGGCCATTGGTATTTCTTCTTTAAGGAAATATCTATTCATTTCTTCTCCCAATTTTTGGATGGAGTTTAATGTTTTTTCTTGCTAAATTCTACTAGTGCCTTGTATATCATATATTAATCCCTTATCTGATGGGTATCAGATGAATAGTTTCTTCCATTCTGTGGGTATTCTTTGTATCCTACTCACCATTTTCATTTAGGGGCAGAAATTTCTCAGTTTAATGTAGTCCCATGTGTTTATCTTTGCTTCCATTTGCTTGGCCATTCATGTTTCATGCTTGAAGATGCCTTTAGCTTAAATGTTATGGATTTTTCTGCCTACATTTTCCTCTATGGACCTTATGGATTAAGGCCTAATATCAGGGTCTCTGATCTATTTTTATTTGACCTTTGTGTACAATGTTAAAAGAGATATCTGAATTCACTGTTTTCCACTTTTATAGAAATTGGTAATAGTAAAACTAATATTTTCATGCAGAACTCTACCACTTTAGAATATGTATGATATGCCTGAAAGTAAATAAGTTAATGGATTTCATGAAACTCTACCCAAAAATATGCCTTAATGTGAGAAGACAGCATCATTATTTCAACCACTAAAGAAATCATAACCATATGGTTTAAATATTACTAAACTTACTAGATCCATCTATCCATTGTCCTTAGGACATATAGCACACACAGGACATACATTTCAGGTATGTTCATACAAACATCATGGACTTACTTTTAACTGCAAAAGACTTCTAACAACTCAATGATGTTTGACTAAACACTATTTGACAACTCAATGATGTTTGACTAAACACTATTTGAATATTGTAAAGGTATTATTATGAAAAATACATATATAATGTTCTGATATCAAAAATAAAGACAAACTTAAGACAGTATATATAATACTGATTATAAAAAAGATCATTAAATAATCATAGTTGTGTATATTTTTTATTAAAATGAACACCAAGACGAATATTAAAATTATATAACAAATCTAGAAGGGTCTCCCAGAGTAGGGAGGTGAGATGCTTGTTTTACATCCTGCCAATCCCTTTAGGCCAGAGCAATAAGTACAAAGGGTAGAGTGCCTGCCTTGCACTCTCTGATGAGGTAATTCTGCAGGGGTCTCAGCTTGCAGTTTCGCACAAGAAATCAGACAGTCAAAATTACATTTTTGGCCAGGAGTGTGGAGCAGCATCTTGGATCTTACTGAGTCAGCCAAGCTTCTTTTTTTTTTCTTTTTGCTGCCTTCCCCTGCCACTTTTATTAGTCAGAGTTTAACATAAATCACCTGAGGGTCAGGGTTTAAGTAATTAAGAGTACTTGTGAAAAGGAACTCCAAAAAGGTGAAAGGAACAAGTAAAGTGATTTTAAAAGTATGTGACCACAATTCCCCCTCTTCTAGTTGTTAAAAAGACCCAGGAATGGGAAAAATATCAGTTAGTGATGGTCTGATAAAGTAATCTATTGATGAAGAGCAGTCAGGGTGATGATGATCTCCAGCAGTTGCTGATCGAATCACCAAAGATCCATTCCAAGAAACCACTTCAAGTGGTCAGCTTGGTAAATGGAGACTCTGTCTCTAAGCACAAGTCTGAAAAGATACAGAAGGGGAATCCTCCAAGGCCAAAATTAGAGGGAAAGAGGAAAGGTTTTGCTTACAACAAGAACAGACTTCCATACATCCCTGCATACACAGTTGATGGTTAAGGTGTCTCTGGCTTCTCACAAAGTACTTTCGGAAGAAGGGCAGTGGGCACTGGTGTCTGGGATGCTATTCTGAGACTTTAGCTTGCTCCTCTTTACTACCTGGTTCTGTCCCACCTAAAGGGGCCTCAGCTGAGTGAAGCTGAAGATTGAATTGGTGGAACCTACCTCAATTAGGCGCAGAGCAGCTACCTTGCACAGGTATTCCCCCTGGCCCAGTTACTTTCGAAGCTTCTACTACATCTTTCAGTCCTTCCATGATATCAAACTTTGCAGCACACAGCTGACCTAAGTTTAATCCCCATATGGACTTATGATACCACCAGGAGTGAGTGTTGGGTTCCCAGTCAGGTAAAAAAAAACCTGGGCATCATCAGGTCTGACCCAAAAATAAAATAAATAAAATATGCTGTCTATCCCAGTGTGAATTCCCACACATATATGGTCCCCTTTATGCTGCTTGCCAGAAGCGATCTCTGAGAATGGAACCAGAAATAAACACTGACAACTGACTGTGTGGCCCAACAAACTCTCAAATAATAATTTTTACCCTGATTTGTAAGAAATGACTCATTCAGGAGGAGGAAATATGGGGAAAGCATCACAATAACATGATTCAAACTCTTCAATGAATGAGCTGGAATCTGAACCTACCTTTCTGTTCCCAAGTCCATATTCTAGACACTCTGCCTTTTGGCAAATTCCAGAAAGTACCATCCTCACTGACAGCCAATCAGAAAGACTTTGGGATTGGAGTAGTGGTGCAAGTTGTAGGATGTTTACCTTGCACACGCTAAGCTAGGACGAATCACGGTTCGATTCCCCAGTATCTCATATGGCCCCCCAAGCCAGGAGTGATTTCTGAGTGCTTAGCCAGGAGTAACTCCTGAGCATCACCAGGTGTGGCCCAAAAAGCA
>PVKC010006280.1:0-31373 GCA_004027635.1 Crocidura indochinensis | reverse complement strand
AAGAAAGAAAGAAAGAAAGAAAGAAAGAAAGAAAGAAAGAAAGAAAGGAAGGAAGACAAAGAGATTAAAGAGAGAAAAACAAGAAAGAATGAAAGAAAGAAAGAACAAAAAGAAAGAAAGAGAGGAAAAAAGAAAGAAAGGAAGGTAAAGAGAAAGAAAGAAAGAAAGAAAGAAAGAAAGAAAGAAAGAAAGAAAGAAAGAAAGAAAGAAAGAAAGAAAGAAAGAAAGAAAGAAAGAAAGAAAGAAAGAAAGAAAGAAAGAAAGAAAGAAAGAAAGAAGAAAACGAGAGAAGGAAAAAGGAAGAAAATCTCTTCAAAAGGAATGGTCAGGATACCATATGCAATCACTCTATGCACTGTGCTGTCGCTGTGGACCTAGTAGTGCTTCTTTAATGATGGAAAAACTCTTGGCTTATTTTCTATAAGATAAATAGCTATCTTTGGTGGTATGGAAGTTCTTCTGAGCTATGTTCTTAGGAAAGACTCCAGGGTGCTCCAGGAGAATTACAGGGAGGCAGGGTGTCCAATGTGGCTGCACAAGCAAAGCAAACACTTATGCTTGTACTTCTTATTCACTGTAGAATTGGATTTTAATTAGTTTTATTATTTATTTTAATTAATATTTTATTTTATTTTATTCTATTATTAATTGGTAAAGGCATAGAATACATTTTCACAATATTAACAATAAGAGGCTGAGACATTTCTATTAAAATAAAGCATCTTAAATATATGAAATTGAATCTACTTAGTCTAGAGCCATACTTAAATATTTAATTTATTTTTTAATTGGGTTCTCAAGAGACAGGGACATATGGGAGTGTGGGGAGACTTTACATTTGGTCTCATCCAAACACGTACTCTATTCAGTACACAGAAATATTTATTGCTGCTTTATCCCTGGAGTGTTGAGGATACCTGGGTCAGTCACCCCAGTAGTGCTGGGGACATCAATGCCACACCCAGTGCTGCCTAGTGCCTCTAGAGTGGCACATAGCAATGGTCAGAGCACAAAGAAGTGCTGGAAATCATAACTAGACTATGTGGCCAGATTGAGTCCTATCCACTTAATTATCTTATAGTCCTGTTGAATTCTTAATTTTTAAAAAAATTATTTTATTTCTTGGTTGGGGGGAGCACATCCATTGACCCTCAGTCCGGGCTATGCACTCAGAAATTGCTCCTGGCTTGGGGGACAATATGTTGGGGGACTAACCACGGTCCATCCTAGGTTAGCGTGCACAAGGCAGATGTCCTACCATTAGTGCCACTGCTCCGGCGAGGCCCCTGATTTTTTTTATTTTTGTCTTCAGACTATGTACATTATAAAAATAAACTCGGACTAATTGGTATTATTATTATTTGGTTTTGGGGCCACACTGGGTGACACTCAGGAGTTACTCTAGGCTATGAGCTCAGAAATTGCTCCGTGCTTGGGGGACCATATGGGACACCGGGGATCGAACCCCGTCTTGAATAACCAGTGTGAAAGTCAAATACCCTACCACTTCGCTATCGCTCCAGCCCTAATCAAACAATTTTATTTTAGCTGTGTCATGTAAATTTTATGTTTAAATTTGGAACAACATACACAGATAATTTTATGTTTCAATGAATATAAGTATTTGTCTGAGTGTCTATGAATGTGCTATACAATTAGAGACAGAAATAGAAGTAGAAATCAATATATGCGTTTTATCTGTGATAGCTCTCATCCTATTAATAAATAGAACATTTTCTTTTCATTTTTCCTGGTCATGCCCAATGGTTCTTTCTTCTAACTTTGGGTTTAGGGATCATTCCTGGGAAGAAATGATGGGCCATATGTGATGCTAGAGATTGAGCTCTGATTGGTCAGATGTAAGGCAAGTACTTTACCCATTATAAGGTCAACATGGGCTCTAAATAGGACATTTTTAAATACAACTATTATGTAAGGTCAAATTGCATCACTGATTTCTCTTATGGGAGAATCTTTATATTATCTTTATTGGAAACATTATTTTATGCTTATAGGACACTGAGTCGTTTCTATTCTGCATCACATTTTTTTCTAGGTGAGCCATTATAAAATACATTTAAAGTGTAGGCTAGTGATACCAAAGGGAAACATAGTTCTGCAGACACCTGATATATATAAAAATGTATGCTAAGAAGCCATGGTCTAGCAGGAGTCTTCAAACTATGGCCTGCGGGCCACACGTTGTATTTGTTTCCGTTTTGTTTCTTCACATCAAAATAAGATGTATGCAGTGCAGTGTGCATAGGAACTTGTTCACAATTTTTGTTTTTACTACATAGTCTGGCCCTCCAATGGTCTGAGGGACAGTGAACTGGGACCCTATTTAAAAAGTTTGAGGACCCCTGGATAGGCCATTGCATGTCCTTTAATAGGCAGTATTTTCAGCTTTGTGGTCTCTGATACAGTTATTTAATTGAATCTTTGTCAGCTACATGTAAGACAAGTGTTTTTATCACTATATTGTCTCTCCAGTGCCACCTTTTTTTTTAAATATAACAATATAAACAGACATTTCATGAAAGAAAAGAGGTAATTTATTTATACCCAATACAAGTATCTATCATTAATATCATATAGTTCTATAGTGGATTTCCTATATTAAATCAGCTAATCCTAGGAGCATGTTATAAAGATTTGTAGTTTTCACCTTATACTGGTTTTTTATTTCAAATTTCCTCAAATTTCAAATTGACCTAGTAGTCATACCTCAAAAATATTTATCATGTCCATTTCCCATTCTTTGCTTTTATTATTTTCACAACTTGAGGATTATTGACTAAGTATGTTGTAGGGTTTTACTCTATAGAAATATGCATAATACATGATATTTTCTCATAGTTAGATAAAGATTTATATCTGGTGGAAAAATATCCATAAGATTAAGTGCTACTTTTATTATTTATATACAGAACATACGATGCTAACAAGATATATCACTGTTCACATTGAGTATGACTAATGATTTGAGTCCTTTTTCTTTTATGGCGAGTGGTGGGTGGGATGAAGTTTAATATGCAGCAATGCTCAAAACTTACTCCTGGATCTGTACTAGGGAATCATTTCTGGCAGAATTCAGTGTTCAGGTGGGGGAACAGGCATCAAATTCAGGTGAGCCACATTCAAGGCAAGTGACATTCTATTATCACTCTGGATCTGGTCTAGATAACAATTTTTTTTTTGTTTTGTTTTTGGGCACACCCTGTGAAGCTCAGGGGTTACTCCTGGCTATGAGTTCAGTAATTGCTCCTGGCGTGGGTGTCCATCTGGGATGCCTGGAATCAAACCCTAATCTGTCCTTGGTCAGCCAAGTGCAATGCAAATGACCTACCTTTGTGCTATCACTTCTGCCCCTGGTCTAGTCAACTTTTAAGATTTTTTTAAATTTCCATCTTAAAACTATTTTATTACACTCTACTTTCTTTCTCTACAGTGATCCTTGCATTGGAGGAATTATTAGAAGCAGCCAAAATTAGGAAGTAGAAATGTATACTTCATCTCTTTAACTGTATAGTTTCTCCATAAATAACTTAAATTTTATTTAAGTTATTTGTATCTTTTAAGAGATTTGTATCTTTCACTATATTAATTTATTCAATCATTTCCTTCAATATGAACATTTATCTTTATATACATTTGGATTTAATTCCACTTTATTTTTCATTACTATGGAACTGATTTTCATCTTGGTAACACATCCCTCATTTCTATCCTAAATGAGAACTGCTACTTCTTTCTGTCTGAATTCTGTTTCTGACTCAGCTATCTTCTCACTTTGATTGAGTGGCAATAATTGATAGCAATAATTGCATGTATGTGATGCCTCCATAAACATGTCTTTCTCATCAGAATTAAACTCTGTCATCCCTGATGGTTTTCTTCTATATGTGCATATCAGTCTAGCTTAGTTTATTATATTTTCATACCACTTTGCAGAACCTTCTCCCTAGAATAATTTACATTCTTTTTTTAAATTAATATTTTTATTTAAGCACAGTGATTACAAATGTGATTGTAGTTGGGGTTCAGTCATATAAAGACCACCCTCTTTTGCCAGTGCCACATTCCCATCACCAATGTCCCAAATCTCCCTCCTCCTCACCCCACCCCACCAGTACTCTAGACAGGCTTTCTACTTTCCTCATTCATTCACATTATTAGTATAGTTCTCAATATAATTTATATTCTAATATAATCCCCTTAAGAAGAGGCTCATTATAATTTGACTTTAATTGTTAAACTTCTAGTTTTGATAGAATTTTGTCATGGGATTCAGATATAAAAACCACCATTATTTTCAGTTTGCTCTTCTGTTACAATTCTGAAAGCTAATATTTAAAAATGATATTTTTGTGTATGATTATGCAGTTTCTACTAAACAATCTCATACTGACAATACATACATACATATATTATATATATAAATCAATAACTAAACTTGAAGGAAAATAGTCATATAATAAAAAATCAAAATTGTAAAGAATGAAAAACAATTTTTTATTTTTATGACTAAGCTATGAATTGATACAAAAAGATAACTTTTATGCCAATACGCACATCTTTTGGCAAAATTTCTGGAAATGGAGAATTAAGACTTATAAAGTAAAGAATCTGAGTAACTATGTTCAAACTCTATCTAATACTCCATGAATTAGTTCATGACTGGCACAAAATTTTCAAGCATAGGTGATATTAAATGGCCTCAATCCTTATTTGGAAATTTAGGCCTATTATAAATACTAATGCATTCAACTAAACAATACTTTTCGAATTTTAAAAGACAACCTCAACGTTTTCAATAACAAGATAAAAATATTTCTCAAAAACAAGACTCAAATGATGAGATAGGTGATGCATCCAGAAATACATGCTATATTACTCGTATTTTATTTAATTGTCTTATACTGTATTATTATGACAATTCAAATATACTTAAAATAGTATACTGAGCCACTTTTTGTAGTAAGCTATGATTTTTTAAAAATTTTTGGTCCCCCAATTCACAATACAGACCAGGCAAAGGGCCTGTGTTGAGGTGTATATGGGGTGCATTTACTGTGTTTTAAATAAAATTTTCTTTTTTAAGAATCATGAAGGGTTCTCTTCATATGGCTAAATCTTACTTTGTCTTTTCACTGAAAATCAAAGGTAAATTATAGAGTGCTGTCATTATGCGTTAATTTTTGTAATATTTTTAATATCAATTAGTAACATTTCTTTTTTTCTTCCTTTCAGCTACAAATGGATTGTATTTTTGTTCATTAGCTAATATATTTTAATTATGTATAAAAAGTAAATTTCTGAAATAAATTTTTTAGTCCACACTTCTCTTTCTCCTTAATTTTTTTCTTTTGTTTTTTGGGCCACACCCAATGATGCTCAGGGGTTACTCCTGGCTATATGCTCAGAAATTATTCCTGGCTTGGGGACCATATGGGACGCCAAGGATTGAATCAGGTATGACCTGGGTCTGCTGCATGCAAGGCAAGTGCCCTATTGCTATGCTATTGCTCTGGCTCCTCTCCTTAAATTTTTCTAGTTACTGACGATATTTTGAAAGAAACAATTTGTGATAAGATAACAAAGGGACAATGAATAGGAAACATATATGGGATATAATTTTTTTTATCTATATAGATGCATGCAAAAGAAAAATATACATCTGGAACAGGGTAGAATAAAAGAAAATGTAGATTATCAAAAAGAGAAAGACAGAAAAATAGGAGTCAGAAGATTAAGTGATGCATATGGTAGTTTTCATTTAAATTCAATTTTTTTTCATTCATCATTGTTGAAATTTTCATCCTTATAAATGATGCAAGATATAGTCACAGGTTTTTAAGTCATCAATTTTGAAATTAGCTTTCTAGAGATTTTAATGGCATAAAAATAATTTACTTATTTTCTAATTAAATTAAAAAGTACTACTTTTCAAGATTTTTACATATCATTTTGATATGCAAAACTGAAAAGAAATACTGTATATATGCAATACTAGAAAAATGCTTGTATGAAAGGAGAAATTTTCTGTATCTAATATTTAATATTAGTTTCCTCTCAAGTTATTTATACCCTCTTTAACACAGCATAAAAGTAAAAGTTCAAGATATCAGAAATATGTATTTCCTTTTAATTTTGAAAATATGCATCTTGAATTATTTACCATTCTGAATATTTTTACAATTGAAAATAGGAGATTTTAAAGAACACAAAATATATTAGCCAAGAGTTCATAAATATAGCCTGCTTTCAAGAATAGGACAGAAAAGTATTTCCTGGTTTCAAAGAAAAATGAAAACCACTGATGTTTTCTAAATAATTCAAACAGAAACATGCAAAATACATTATCAATGCATTTATACTGGGAAATGAACAAGTCTAAATGTAAGAGAGCTTTGTTAAAGTAGAACAAAACAGCACTACTTCACTGAATATGGAACTGAGGGAATATACTAGTTGAAAAAAGTGAGCAATAAAAAATGGGCCACAAAATTCTGTAAAGTTTTAAATTATATCTTATACTTTTCATCATAAATATGTGAGAAAAGATGTTGAACATAAAAACCAAAATATGAAAGCAATTTATTTTCTTTCTTAGCTATTTGACTGTTCACCTGTATAATAGGATGTGAAAGAAAAAGTTATTTTTCTAGACATATTTAGCTTGGTTAGACATTAATAGAGCATAATTTTCTATTTTCCATGGGCCAACAAGTAAGAATCTTATAGAATTCTACAAGAGCACAAGTTTTTACTTCAAATAAAATGTATTTGCCTCCCTTTCTGCTCTATCAGGTTTAATTATGCAAATACCACTGAATGAAATCAGTCTCCTAGGTTCCCTGTGCAGCCTGTCTGTTAGTATTGGAGCTCTAAAAATGTTCCAAAAATTTCTGGAGAAATGTTTAGACAAGTGTAATGACTTTTGAAAAGAAAAGAAAAAAGCTAGAAATACTTTTCAAATAAGAAGCTTTTAAATTTTTTAATTCTTTATGTCTCTTTAGCTTTTAATTTTTTATTAGTCCAATTCTTCTTGCTTTGTAGTATGTAAAAATGTCGGCATAAAATTCTGTAACTTGCATACATTAATAATATTCAAGCTATGTATTTGATAAGGAACAGTATAAATACTATGTGGAAATAATTACAAAAGCTTTATGGAAGCATGAACTACCACCATCATTTGTCATAAACTGCATATATCATTTATATTTACCAAACAATGAAGTAACCTTAAGGTAGATAACCCTACAGAAATTATAGATTTAGATACAATCTGTGTTTAGATACAGTATGACTATTGAATTGCATTTCCCTAAAATATTTACATTTCCAAATAAATTTTAGAGAAACATTTCAAAGGAACAGTGTTCAATGAGCACAACTTAAGGGCACAACTTTTTCTTTTTTAAGTTTTTTTTGGTCACACCCGGTCACGCTCAGGGGTTACTCCAGGTTCTACACTCAGACATAGCTCCTGGCGGGCTCGGGGGACTCTATGGGGTGCCAGGATTCAAACCCCCGTCCTTCTGCATGCAGGGCAAACGGCTTACCTCCATGCTATCACTCGGCCCACAACTTTTAAATTATCAGTTTTTATTATCTAATTCCTAATAAATGCTTGTAAGAAGTTAAAATAGTTAATCCGATGTGAAAATAATAATGTCAATAATACATCAAGCGTGCAGAAAGCAATTCCATTATATTTTTTCTATACCCCCAAAATAATTATTTCTGTACTTCCTTCCTTTCTTATTTTTCATATCTATACTGAAACATTTAATATTAAATAGACTTAACAGGTTCAATATGTAAAATTTCATATGACTAGACAACAAAAGTATTAAAAATACTTTCCTACATCCCAGAATGGCCTGTTGTCTTCCTTTTACCTTTTGATTGGAATAATTAGATTTTGAAGTTAACAATATAATATTTCAAACCATAGTCACCATGCTTTACAGAAGATTTCTCTTATGTTTGTTTTGTTTTCGGGAGGATTACACACAGAGGTTCTCAGTTCTTACTCTTGCTACTGTGCTAAGGTATCACTCCTGACAGAGCTTGTGGTCCACCTAGAGTTATAAATTTCATGACTCAAACAAGGCTCTGCCATTAGTAAAGCAAGTGCCCAAAGCTCTGTAATCTTACTCTGTCCTTCTTATGTTACATAGATTTCTGGAACTTATTCATCTAGCATAATTGATTTCAATCCCATTTATAAAAACAGTAACTCTCAAATCGCCCACACTCAGTTCCTAAACATCATTGTTGTAATGATGAATTTGATTATTCTAATATGTGAAGTATGGAGTTGGTTCACACCTGGCTGTGTTCATTATTCAGTGCTTACTTCTGGCTCTGATCAAGGATCACTCTGTGCACCTTATGTGATGCTAGGAACTGAACAAAGATCAGGCACATGTAAAGCGAGAACTTTAGCCACTGGACTTTCCCTCTGGACCATAAATTTGACTTTATATAGTGAACTCATATAACACTTGTTTTTCTTTCTTCTTTCTTTCTTTCTTTCTTTCTTTCTTTCTTTCTTTCTTTCTTTCTTTCTTTCTTTCTTTCTTTCTTTCTTTCTTTCTTTCTTTCTTTCTTTCTTATTTCTTTCTTTCTTTCTTTCTTTCTTTCTTTCTTTCTTTCTTTCTTTCTTTCTTTCTTCCTTTCTTTTTTTGGTTTTTGGGACACGCCCAGTGACACTCAGGAGTTACTCCTGGCTATGCTCTCAGAAATCGCTCCTGACTTGGGGATCCATATAGGACTCCAGAGCCTCTAACTGAGAGCTGTCCTAGGTTAGCACAGGCAAGGCGGACTCCTTACCGCTGATGCCACCACTCCGGCCTCAATACTTGTTTTTCTGATACTAGTTTATTCATTTATTATCTTATCAAAATGCATGCTGACAAAAATAAATAACAGAAATTCATTCCATTTTAAAGTTAAATAACTACTGTTAATTCATTATATGTTAAGCAATATTTTTTAGTGGTTTCTTGCCTGGCTATTGTGAAAAAATTATAATAAAAATGTAGCCTGAAGATATTTCTCTAACACATGCTACTCCTGTCTTTGGGGCCCTGGTTTAAATCTATACCTCAAAACAAACATCACAAAACATTTGAGTGTTGATGTTTATTTGATATCTTGATTTCAATTCTTATATGTCTAAAATATATATAAATATAAATAGTTTAATTATAAATTAAAATTTAGTTATAATATATATTCTTATATATAAGATTATAATATATGTTATATATTTATATATAATATATTTAATATATTTATGTACATATATTTAATTCTTTATTTTATTTACATATATATTTATATTTAACATTATATATTAAAAGTATATAGAATTATATATGAATTAAAATTTAGTTATGAATATATATTGATATAGGAATAAAAATATTTACATTTCAGAACTGTACACTGTTGGGAAGATCATAAAATGGTGCATATAAAATATATAAAATATTATATAGACTCCAGATAAATATAAACATAGATATCAATAATAGTAACAACACAATACCTTTTTCTTTTTTTTTTCTTTTTTTGTTTTTGTTCTTTAATTTTCTTCTTTTTTTTGCCTTTATTTTTATATTTTATTTTTATCTTTTTGTTTTTTGTTTTAGTCTTAAGAAATTTTTTGTTTTGTTTTGTTTTTGTTTTGGGGCCACACCCAACAACATCAGAGTTTACTTCTGGCTATCTGCTCAGAAATAGATCCTGGCAGGCACAGGTGACCATATGGGACACTGGGATTTCAACCAACCATCTTAAGTCCTGGGTCGACTGCTTGCAAGGCAAATACCACTGGTTTATCTCTCCGGCCCCTTAATAGCTCTTTCTGACTGAACACCACTAATTATGGAAAAGGAAGGACTTGAGGAGAAATAATATATAAGGTTAAGCTAGAGGGGAATGAGTCATTACCTTATCAGATCAACATATAATTCAGACACACAATATTAACTGAAAATTATCTTTAGAAATTAAATGATATAAAACATGTTTTTAAAAATAGGTTTTTGTCTTTACTTCTATTCTCCAGCTATACCATAACCTTTCTGTATAACTATATGTAGACTCCTACAGTGGATAGGTCTGAAAATATTCAGGTAAATATTAAATTTTCCAGAATAAACTCAAATAAATATTTTTGATATAAATTAACCAATCATAATTTAATTGAGGGATTTCAATAAACTGCATAACCCTAGTATGACAAAAGGTTTTTGCATGTTATTTAAGTAAATTAAGAAATGCACGCAAGTTTATACTAGTGATAATTTAGCAATCTTTTTAGAAGCATCAAAAGGATGAGCATGATTCTACTTATTTTATTTGTATTATTTAAAATCTTTTGTAATTTATTTAGTTGAGGTATCAACTTATTGTTTTATGAGTTTGAGACTTGATGCTTCTTTTTATATATTCTGAGGAAAGGTTTTATTTTTCTCCTCAAATAGGCTACACCTGAAAACATAAAAAGTGTCTCTGTTAAGTCATGTGTAGAGGAAGAAGCTGTGCTATAACTCACTCCTACGGGTATTTTTATTCCCTAAAGTTTTACCTGAATGCTTAATCTGATAACATATAATGACCTAAAACATTGCATAAAGGGCAAGCGGAATTAATTCTTTAGGGATACATGGAACATTCTATGAAGCAATGTGGCATAAATGTCAATGGCTGGGAGAAGCTGCGGCAGATTGGGATGAAATAAAGCTACAAGCAGCAGCATGACTCTGAAGGAAAACACCGTGTCCCTGCAAGGGTAAGAAGCAGCATTTCTGGAGATAGTGACAGGCTCTGTTGGCAAAGTCTAAAATAATCATTTGTCAAATGACTCACAAGATGTCAGAACAGAAGGGGCAGCTGGTCACTGTTTATTTTATCACAATTGTACACACAGAGCATAATATTAGCAACCAATTATCAGTTGAAGGACAAATATATAATTATAGTACAAATAAAGTATGCATTTATAAAAAGAAAAATCTCCAAGGTACCCAAGCTATTTGGTTCCTTAGATGTTTGCTCTTATCTTTACCTCACATTGATATAATATAGGTAAAATAATGTAATATGAAATAAATGTTATATGTTGTTTAGCAGGGGGTGAATAAATAATGAAAGTTGAATATCTAAATATTTGCATAATTTACAGAAATAGTTCATTTGTATTTATTGAATGAGTTAAGAGACTCATTTTAACTGAATTTTAAATCTCATACAATTCTTTCCATGCTCAGAGAATAGAAGCAAATTGAGAATAAAGGAATCTTTACAAAATTATTCTCATCTTCCAACAACGTTTAATTTATTTTAGACATAAAATTAAGCATGATTATGTAATATATTTAGAGTGTAAATTTAAGCTAGTTTCTTTCCACTGTTGCAAATATCTTAGTGTTTGTTTTGTGAATATAATAGAGTATTTTCAGTAAAATGTAAACATGCTAAAACAATTCTTCTGAAGAAATCAATCTGAGAAAGAGTAAAATATTTTAAAAGAAAAAAATAGATTCCATTCATTTGTTCTTGGTCAAAGTCAGAAAGCAGTTGAAGCAACTGTACCAGGAGACCTGAGTTTAATTTGAGGTGTAATGTGGAAATGTTACTTTACAGACAACTACTTCAATGTACTTAGCAAAGAGCTAGCTCGAATTATCCTAGTTCACAGGGTGCTACTAATAGAAAAAAAGTAAGATAACATAATAATAAAGTAATGATTTTCCTTATGTATTCAAAGGAAAAATATAAGTGTCTTAAAACCAAGTAAAAGAAGTAAAAGTGATACACATTTTTAGGCTCCTAAAGAAGATAGACATTTATTTAGATACTTAACACCTGCATACATGTTGGGAATGATAGAATGATAGCACAGCAGGTTGGCATTTGCCTTGCACACAACTGACTGGATTAGATCTCTGTATTCCCATATGGTTTCCCAAGACTACCAGGAGTGATTTCTTGAGCAAAGTGACATGAATAACTCCTGAGCACCACCAGAGGTGACTCAAACAACAATAACAACAACAAAAAGAACTGGATACATGTTACCAAAGGGTATATTAGAGCATTCAGCAACTCAATATGCTAGAGAAAAAGTATATATTATATGTAAAAAAACAAAAAACAAAAAACATGGGGCCGGATGGGTTGCACAAGCGGTATAGAGTTTGCCTTGCACACGTCACCCTAAAAGTGGTTCGAGCCCCCAGCGTCCCATGTGGTCCCCCAAGCCAGGAGTAATTTCTGAGTTCATAACCAGGAGTAATGCCTGAGACTCACCAGGTGTGACCCAAGAAAACAAACAAAAATACATTATATGTGTGTACCTATATCTATCTACACCTACCTTCCATTTTACCATCGGCACTATTGAGTTAAATCTCAGAATTTAGAGCAAATAGAATATTAAAAAATTTGTGGCCAGAGTTGTGGCACAAGTGGTAGGGCATCTGCCTTGCATTCACTAACCTAGGACAGTGTTTCGATCCCCCATGGTCCCATATGGTCCCAAGCCAGGGCCAGGAGTAACTCCTGAGCATCACCTTGTGTGGTACAAAAACAAATAAAATAATTGAAAAATTTTACCAGTCTTATCAAAGTTCCCAATAAATTAACATCATTTAAGCTTAGATTATGGTTTTTCTTTCCCTGAAAATACCAAAATAGTTGACCCTGAGAACTGGAAGCTTTAACAGATCACATAAAATATCTAAATTAAACTTGTCTAAGTCATATTCATGGAAAGGAATTTGTAGCAGTAGTATGAGAACAAATTTACTAAACAAATAAGCTTCTTAAATAACTTATTCTAATATGTACAACAAAAATAGGTGCAAGGAAAAATTCAAAAAAGAAAACAAGGGGCCGGAGAGATAGCATGGAGGTAAGGTATTTGCCTTTCATGCAGAAGGTCAGTGGTTCGAATACCGGTATTCCATATGGTCCCCCGTGCCAGCCAGGGGCGATTTCTGAGCATAGAGCCAGGAGTAACCCCTGAGCACTACCGGGTGTCACCCCCTCAAAAAACAAACAAACAAAAAAGAACAAAAAAGAAAACAAAAAAGTTGTTCTGTGAAAGTGAAGTGGGGAAGAAAAGTGGGGAAGCTAATCTAGTTAATTCAATTAGTTATTTAAAACTCTTGCCTACCTGAGGTGCAGTCAGTCTAATAGGTAAAGGAAAGGGCAATGGGAAAGGATAGGTAACTTTTCCTTGACCTGGAAAATAGCAGAGAAGCAGTAGTTATCTTACACTATCCAGAAAATAAAGAAAAGTGAGGGACAAAGAACACAGGAGTAGCAAGACAGGGAATTCCAGTGACCTGTACAGCGAAAAGGATTTTGTATATTGGAAGGAGAGAACATCTATAAAAAATGTCATAGGAAACAAATACAATGAAAACACTGGACAATGGCTGACAAGACCATGAGGGGACTAGATAAATTAGGTACAAAATCATCGATGGGCAATATTATTGAGAAAAAAAGAATGAAGCCTGGATAGAACTACTTGGTCAAGGATCTACCTACCTAAACTATAAAAGAAAGAAGATGGGCCAGAGAGTAAGTACAGGGGTTTAAGGCAGTTAATTGCTTGCAACTGATATGGTTAGATACTGATCACTGCACATAATTTCCAAGCCTCAACAAATGTGATTTATGATTATAGAGCCAGAAGTATTTCTGATCACTACTAGAGTATGCACACTACAAAAAAGTTAAATAAAATTATAACATTAAAACTGGCTCTGTATTAATTTTACAAACATTTCTTAAGGTCCACTTTAGAGATAGTACAGATTTTCTACGATTTTACAACAATTTTACTAAAGAATCATTTGGTAAATTTTTTTTTGTTTCTTGGTATTTTTGGGGCCACACCCGGTGTGTCTCAGGTGTTACTCCTGGCTATTCGCTCAGAAGTCGCTCCTGGCAGGCACGGGGGACCATATGGGGAACGGGGGGATCGAACCGCAGTCCGTTCTAGGTTAGAGCAGGCACCTTACATCCAGCGCCACCGCCCGGCCCCAAGGTAAAATTATTATTTAAATAAAATCCGTTATACAAGTGAATAATGTAAGATTAGAATTTCAGAAGCAAAATGTGTACTTAATAAATTATTAAGCAATTTAAAAAAGTATAGTATAATATGAGTAGGAAAGGAATGGTCAAATTAAAAACATCTCACTGCAACTGTAGAAAAGGATAATTATTAAAATGATCTGATATAGAACTCATTGAAGTTTCAGAAGATGAATGAAATAATTTATTCTGATAAATAAATAATAATGTAAAAGATAAGGACTATAATTATTTCAAAATGAATCTGAAATATCACACAAAATTTAATGTGATACAAAATTATATAAATATAAATAAAAATGAATTCTACAATTTAGGGAATACATGCTATATTGAACAAATAAAATACCAAACATCAAGTATTTTGAAAATTTATAAGCAATCAAAGTAATATAGGATAATATTTAGTTATTCTTGGAAAAAGGAAATGAGGAATTTAGTATGATGACTCAGAATTAAAACTGAGGCAGTATAACTTGGCACAAATTAGTGGCACACTTGATTAACAATGAAAATTTTCCTGAAATTGAGTAAGAAAATTGTTTTCAATATGAGGACTGACTGATTACATAGATTCTGGACTAAGACTGAAAATGAATGACATGTTTATATTGTCTTATTAAGCTTATAAAGTACTATTATTATAAAAATATTTCATGATCCTTCAGTTATTTCAAAGCCAAGAGAACAGTTCACACCAGCCATTTCATAGATCTAATTTGTTGGTAGTTAAAATTCTATAGGTACATTTCAATTACCTAGTTACATTTTACATTAATAAACTGATCTCACAAAAATAAAGTATATGGTCAGTACAAAAATTACTTTTTCAATAGTTTGTTTATCCAAATGCTTGTTTATGCTTCTATTCCTGCTAATAGTCTGCCTTAATATCTACCTTAATTTCCTCACTATAATTTCTTTTTTACCAACATCACACATATTGGCAATAATGCAAAATTTTATTAAAGATTTCATAAACTGCTTAACTATGACTTCTTAAGATTTAGTGTATGAGTGATGAAAAGAAAGTAGTATATTAAAACCAAAGGATAATAACTCTATATACCAACAGATTAGGATATGCGCTAAAATTTACTGTGTGAAATTTTGGAGTATGTATAAAACAGAATGCTACTGTTATAATGAAATCTGATAATCTATCTGTTTGCTCTTCCTTCATTGAGAACATTCTTTCCACTAGACAAAAAACAATTTTATAAATCTATGACAAATATAATAAGAAGATACACAGGTTTTAGAGCATTTCTTTATTTATTGATTTATTTTTTTCAGGGACAGATGTGGCAGTGCTAAGGTGCTGGTTCTGCCTCTATGCAAGGTAGTTTTCTCCTGGACAAACACCAGATGTTCTCAATAATCTTTGATATATAAAATAACATGTCTATAAAAGAGAAGGGTAAATTGATCAAAACATTAGCTATAGATTACAGAAATTGCTTACTTGTCAAAGGGGAGACAGGAAGAGAGAAAGCAAGAAGAGGACTGGAAGTAACATGGGGCAGAGATAAGGCCTTAAGTAGGATTTTCTGTGGCATAGCAGTGAGATATCTGTACATATCTAAATTATCAGACTAAATAATAAAGCATGGAATTCAAACTACAATAATTAAAATTTAAAATGCATCTTTATGGTGTGGAAAGGAGCCTTAACGTCATTGCTGAAGTCATGGGGTTACAGGGAGGGGGGCTGGAGATGGAAATAACAGTTTGTCTAAAAAGTATTATATTTAATTATGATCTCTAAATAAAATTAAACAAGTATAATAAAAACTTGGGATTTATCTTTATTTTTTATCAGTATATAATCAGCAATGTTCAAAAGACATTACTGTGATCAGTGCTTAAAGCTGATCCTGGCCAATATTGAGTGGACCATGTGCAAATTTGAACTGAGGTTGGCCATATACAACACACATGACTTAAGTCCCTGTACTGACTCTCCAGTCACACAACTTTTTTAGTGTTATAATTTTATAAGGTTGTAATAAAATACATTGTTTTAATATTGTTTATTTCAGTTACTCATGTTACTGATATTTTATTGAATTGACATATAATGATATTTTGACCCAGGAGTTAATTATTTATTTTTAACACACAATATTGTATTAAGAGGCCTGAGTACTCAAATGTGCAGAATCATATCTATATTTCCCACAGAATTTTGTAATGTTTATGTATATATGTGTCATTTTATTTTAATAGCAAGCAGCAGTTCAAAAATCTCAGTGCAATGCAATACAAAATATATTTATAAATAAAAATAGAGCATTATTTAAGCTTTGATTTGGGTAACATCCTGATACACTCTGATGTCTTTTCTGATCGTTTTCAAGGATACCAAATTGCACTGTTAGTAAACAAAACTAAGACTTCTGCATGAAAATTATATACTCTAGCTGTTAAATTATTTCCAGGCCCCAGGATTCAAATATATGAATACAAGTATCACCAAATAAAAGGGAGACATTTTAGAGAAATTCTGATAAACATTTTAATTTTGCTATTAAGTTTTCGTTTCTGATGTGCTTTAAATTAATATCCCTTTTCAATTTTTGTGATTTTATTTTATATTTTTGTAAATTTGATTTATGATAAATTTGTATACCATAACAATGTTTAGAGCAAAAGTACTTGAGGTGAAAATATTTGGAGTGACATTATTATGATGAAACCTACCTATAACTGATTAGGTAAACATGTTGCCCTACTAGTGTTGATATATGAAGTCTGGAAGACTTTTTGACAGCATCTGAGACACTCAGAGAACTCCCTGGAACTCAAGAGGCATGTCTGAGAAGTGCCCTCCAATCTCCCATTAAACATTTTCTGAATTTCTTTGTCAAATAATTATTCATATATGGAAAGTGATTTTAGGGAATACAAAAATAACATGGCAGGCAGGGAACTTTCCTTGAAGTTGGCGGCCCTGGTTCAATACTTCATATACCATATGGCCTTCTAAGAATGTTCAGGAGTGATCCCTGAGTGTAAAGACAGGAGTAAATCCTCAGTACTGCCAATTGTGGTCCAAGAATAAAGAAATACAAAAACAAATCAAACCAAACCAAATCAAACCAAGAAAACAACAAAATTGATACTTTGATAAAATTCATACTTTGGTTATATCACGTAAAAATTTCAAATCCAAGACAAGAATATCATAGATGAACTGATTTTGCAAAAGCAAATGGCCTTGTATATTTTTATACTTATAGATTTGTTCAGTGTTACATATTTTCATCCCTCCTTCCAGTTCTTTCATTGCTTGTAAATGTTTTTTGTTTTCTTAGATGATTAAAATATGTCTATAATAATATAAAAAATTTTAGCAAAAATATTTTCCTGTTATATTTTAAATGAATAAAGGAAAGCTAATTCAGTTTTTATATAACGCTGATATGTTGATTGTGTAGTTTAGTTAAAAGCACAAGTCAATTAGCACTAAAAAACATATAGTTAATTATGCTAGAGGAGAAACATATAACCAATGCTTGTTAATTTTATGACATATGTGCCACAGTGTATCATGTTTCTAATCTCCAGCTATAAATATAAATTTTCAAATATCCAAACTTTGATAGCTAAATTTATTATTAATAAAATGGCACTCTGTTGAATTGATTACTTTCATAAATGCATTTGAATTTTAATTAAATATTTCTGTACATTTTTTATTATTTCTTTAACTAATCAATAATGACATATTCTTAATTTCCACTTTTTAAATAAATGTGAAGTTTCAAATATTTAAAATGTTGGGAAGTATAGAATGTTTTAAACACATGGATGTGAATAAGATTAATGATAAAATTTATTATAGTTATCACGAACCTCACCTCTGGAATTTAGCTTTCAGTAAGATTAGCAAGATGCATATATTTAACCAATTCAGAAGATGATACAACTTTAAATAAACTATTTATTGTGAAAGAGTTTATGCTACTCTGCTATTAAATATAGTAGCACAAAAGCTTCATCAAATTTGTATAGTGTATAATCATATAACATTTATTTATACTTATTCATTTTTGTGTATCATCATTAAAAGAGAAATCTAGGCACAGTTCATTTTCACTCAGCCTCCCAAGATTCTTAAATGCAAATAAACCACATTTTTCACTTCTAGAAATCATATATAAATTAATTGTTCAATGTACAAATTTAAAACAAATATGACTTAACTTACTTATGTACTTGCAATGTCTATCCATGCTGTAGCATGTAAGAATTATTTATCTTTATTGCTAAATTATTCTCCAATACATATTCTATTAACTGTACAGAGATTTATTGTTTATTAATTATTTTAAAGATATTGGGTTATTTAAGATATTTTGATAGGAATAATGGTGCTAGAAAAATTACAATACTATTTTTGTGGACATCTTTTTTTAACTCCCTAACTATAGACCCATTTGAAACAAAATACAGAAGAAGGGACATGACACTCATGAACCTTTTATCCTTAACATTATTTTAACTAAACTTGAATTGACTTCAAGGAAAGTACTACATAGCTGCAGAAAGGCACTTTAAAGAGAATGGTCAGTTACAAAAACAATTCACCTATTTGAGTAAACATTGATAATAAATGGATTACTGGCAATCTCTTCATGATCATTCTGTAATCCTCTAGGATTTGCATATGTTTCCCCATATGGAAGTCCTGCCAAGGAAGTCTGGACACCTTATCAGAAACAGCATTCTCACAAATGTTGAAACTCAGATATTGATTGGTGCATGATAAGGAAGCTCTAAACCTAAGACTACAACCCTGCTTTCAGGCCCAACAAAGACTACTTGAGAGGATGAGGCTAGGAAAGAAACTGCAACCTTAACATGTAGCTGAGACAATAAGCTGACACCTTACACTGAGGCAGAGACTATAAAGATTGGAAATGTCCCATTCCAGATCCTTGGTTGTATAGTTGAGAGAACCTGTTCAGGGAAACACTTATTGCATGAACTCAATATTACAATGTGTAATACTCCAAAAAGGACTGATTACCTTCCCGGAACTTGCAAGGAGGACATTAACAGGTCACTGGAATATAAAGACAAAGAGGCTGAAATTTTGATAAAGTTCTAACTAACTTGTGGGCAAGTTTGGGGGACCATATGGGATGCTGGGGATCAAATCCGGATCCATCCAGGGTCAGATACTTGCAAGACAAATGCCCTACTGCTGTGATATTGCTCCGGCCCCCAATCAGCCGCTTATATATATTCTCTTCTATTTTTAGAGAGACTTTCAGCAAGAGAAACAGCTGTTTATATTGATCATGTGTTCAACTAACTGCCTTTTTAGCTGTCTACAGCAGAGGTGTTGAACACGCGGATCTTGAGCCGCATGTAGTTCCTGGCCAACATGAATGTAGCTCTTTGCCTCTTATCATTATTTTGTATACTGTAGCTCCTTGCCAAGTTTGGATTTTGTTCTGCTGCTTCTGAGAGATCTGAGAGATCTCCGAGCACGGAGTCCCGCCCCCAGGCTTCGTCATCCCGTCTCCCATCCCTCGGAAACAAAAGCATGGGGACCCCGTGTGGCACATGTTGGGTCACATCTTGCTGTTAGTTCTGAGTGTGGAGGACTCAGCACACTCTCACCATCACTGCAGGATTTTGACCCTCACTCAAAATGGCAAAATGCATTTATATGCTTTTGTGTGAGTGTCTGTTTTGGCAGGTCACTGCATGGCATGGCTCTCTAACTCTCAGAGTTTAAAATTTTGGCTCTTTGTGTCATATTTTGGCTCTTTGTGTCATATTTGTTCGCCACGCCTGGTCTATAGTAATGTTTTAGAGCTTTTACCCATAGAACAGATGGAGAATGTGTATGGAAGTTATGGACTCCCACTACAGTGCTCACTATAAAATATTTTAGTGCCTTAATTTTACTACTATATATAATGAATTTTTGCTACTATATATTTTTACTACTATATATAATGAATTTTTAATGTTTTTGTTCAACTAGTTTTGCATTAGAGTGCTATATTCTTAGACTCCTGATACAGTGCTCATTATATATAATGTCTTGAAAAATATTCAACATTATTCATTTTCCATTTGATCATGCCTGTTTATATGATCTAATATTTCTGCCCACAGATGTCTTTGGAAAAGGCATCTCAAGTGTCATAGATTCTTGCTATAGTGTTCATTCTTTGAGTTTTTTTTTTTCAACTTATTTTCAATTCCAGCTAGTTTACTATAATATCATAATGACCATGTTTTCAGGAAAGGAACCTGAAGAGTCATTTTATGTACTTCATAGATTAGACATTTTTTTACAGCGCTCATTACCACATTGCTTAATATTAAGAGTTGAAAATTATGATTGTTTTGAGAATATTTTATGCACAATGTAATATATGAGGAAAACATTTCTTTAGAAAGCCTTGGAGTTAGACAACTTAGTATTCCCAGAGCTATAATTGGTCTTATGGCAGGATGCTTCATGTGTAGGGACATACTGTTTAAGCATAAGGTTTTTGCTTTCAATTTTCTCAAAGTTTTACTGTTTTATGCAAAAACTTCAACCTCCTTTTTACCTTTAAGATACATAGGGTTTTCACCTTCTTTTAAAATTCAAATTGTGACATAAATCATTTGTTTTACCTCATATTTTTGCATTTTTCTATAAAATTGAGAAGGGGTAGATGTTTGAGTACCGTTTTTCATTCTATTCAGGATAACTATTCTTTTCTAAATTATTCTGGTTAGGTCCCTTATCCTATGCTAAGTGGTGGCTTTTCTCTCGCCAACAAAGACCTCAGGTTTGTGACTTTATTTTTCACAGTTAGTCTCTGCTAGTATCACGTTCTAGGAGCAGAAGACTTGTGGAATTTCCTGAACCTGTTTTATTCCCTTCAATCTGTGTGGATTTTTTCCATTGTTGGCATTCTCTCTCAGACCCACATCTTTCCAAGTTCTTAGGATTGGGACATTTGGCTTTGCTTCATACATTATGTGTCTAGGGATACTGAATGCAATAATAGTTTATTCTAAAAAATTTCAACTGTTCATTCTATCAATTAATAAAAGTAATTTTAAATTTTGGGTGTTTATACACTTAATTTTATAGTAGAATTTCTTAATTACATACACCTGTGACTGTTAATTTTTCTATTGGAGTCCTGTTAATATTGTCGATTGTCTTTAGTAGCAATACTAGCACTATGAAAGCAGAAGCAGAATTCATAGGTAATGAAACAATGGGAAGATGAACGACAAAAATGGTATGAGGATAAAGGAAATGATACCCATAAAAATAGCTCAAAAGCTCTAAGTTTGTTGAAAAATTTGTAAAATTCAATGGAACTTTTCTTGTACTTTTGGAAAAAATAAAAATTTCAAAGTTAAAATTTAGGTTATAGAATTCTAATAAAAATGTAATTGATTTACTATCCTGGATATCAATGCATACTGGATCATAAAAGGCAGTAGGTAGGATTGTTTCTGTGATGTTCGACTTGTGGTTTTTATTTCTTAGAATTACTTTTCACCTTTTAGGTTAACTTACATTAAAAATATTCAATATCTAAAAAATCTGTTTTATATCCATTACTTGTAGTTTGAAATACTGAAAATGCTTTAAAAATATAATTTATGTGCTCTTTGATATTCATTGTGTTCAAGCAATTTTAACTTCTTAGGGAAAAAGAATGATAGTGCTGTTTTTCAGGATAGAGACTACAAATAAACTAAATGAATGGCAATTCCCTAGAGAACAAGTATTTCAATAGTAAGTTTAGCAGCATATTGAAAAAGAGTGAACTAGTCCACTAAATTTGTTTTATTACTGTAAAATGTTTCACTTCAAAAGAAGCAGTCTTCAACATTCCCCATGAAGGGATGCAGTCCTATGTAGTGATTCCTCACCAGGTAAAATCATGAACTCCACATTGATATGAACTTCCAAGTTAAAATTAGCATGGCAGGTGACAATCACTTACTAATATACTTGACAATTCTTTCTAGGGTGTGAAATACATTCTTCTTTTGTGAACTGTTTTCAACTAAATGTATTAATGCTTTATTTTTGGTAGCTTTGAAATTCTTAGACAATCTTATAGATTTTATTGTTTATAAGATATATTATTGATTTTTATAATGAAATTTAGCCATTTTGTCATAATCAGTGGGATACAGGCAATGAGAATGTCTTCTTACTTATTAGAGCTTGTCATTTATTTCTCAATACTGCTTTTTGACATTCATAAGGAACTTCTTAATTTTAATACATTCATACTTCCCTACTTTTTTGCATCTTGCATTTTAAGAGATGTATTTTTAATATGTCGTGGAGCTATCCTCCACCTTTCAAGAGTGTTTCTATTTTAATTCCATATCAGATAAATTAATCACTCAAACTGATTAGTGTAGGGCTGCAATAAAAACATTTATTTATTATTCCTTTTTTTATACTGTTCCATTTTTGGTGTTGACTTAATTGACAGAGTATATTTAATTTAAAGTCCATCATTACTCTCTACTTACCTACAGATATGTACAATACTACTATGTAGAGTAAAAAAGTAACATTATTATAAATATAAAATTTTGAATGCCGTTCTATTACATCACATTATAGAACATAATTTTTTTTTTTTTTTGGTTTTTCGGCCACACCCGGAGATGCTCAGGGATTACTATTGGCTATGTGCTCAGATAATCACTCCTGGCTTGAGGGACCATAAGGGTACTAGAGGATTGAACTGCTGTCTTCTTTGGTCAGCCACATGCAAGGAAAAGGTCTACTGCTGTGTCACTGCTCTGGTCCCAATAGCCAGCATAATTTTATTGCTTATGTTGAATAGGGACGTTTTTGATTTTGACTTTTTATTTTATGCATTCTGTATCAGAAAAATAAAAATTTAAAGTAAAAAATAATTTTTACACATTACAAGAAACTCATATCAAGTTGGATATTTAACAATATAAGATTATTATAATTAAATAAATCAAACAAAATACTTATTGACTGCATCTGTATAATTAAATAATTTTAAGTCAATATTTTAGATATTAGCATATGTATTTTAAACAATGTATTGTTAAAACTGGCAATATTTAATTAAAAACTTTAGGTTAATGTAATGTATTAAGATATATTACTGAAGTCTGATAATTCTACAACATTGTATCTGGAAATGAAATAATGCACTTTTTGTGAGTTTAATGCGTTCAATCAAAATAATCCAATCTAAAAAATCACTTGTTCTATTTTGCAAACAGCATTTCACTTAACAATTTTTTAATGTTTGAGCAAAATTTCATCAGGAAATAGGACAAAATTAAGAAAAGCCTATATTTTCAGGTCCATAAAATCTCTGTGTCCTCTTACATTCTATATCAAAAGTGGACTTCTCATCCATTCAGTTCTTTAGTCAGCTAGTTTTGCTCACCCATATGTACTAGAAAAGCTAATAACAGTTTTAAAATTTGAATTAAAATTTAAATCTACCTAGAGGTAGCACAGTGGTAGGGCACTTTCCTCGCATGTGGCTGACCCGGAATGAACCTGTGTCCATCCCCGGCATCCCATATGGTTCCCCAAGCCAGGAGTAATTTCTGAGTGCATAGCCAGGAATCACCTTTGAGCACCTCTTGGCATGGATCAAACACCAAAAACCAAAAAAAAAAAGCTCTTAATAATCATCAAAGAAATAATACAAAATAATATCTACTATTAACTTATAATTTATAATTACAATTATACATAATTTTATAAATATATTCATAACTATATAAAGATATATTTATATATAAATATAAATTCACACATATAGTTATGTGACATTTAAATATCAAAATGTTTATATATGTGTTTATATAAATATATTTAAATATTAATAATATATGTATATTAATTGTCATTTATAATTTTAAATATATGTTATATATTTATAATGATAATTAGTAATAAAATCTGTTTCCCATTCCTTATTCTGATTTTATTAATTCATTTCTTTCTTGAAATTATCACTCTTTATTGCTTTTATAGAACTATGGTTTATATTTTAATGACAAAAAATTGCCTTGTGGGGCCAGAGAGATAGCACAGCAATAGGGTATTTGCCTGGCACACAGCTGATAAAGGCGATTGGTGGTTCAAATCCCTGTATCCATATGGTTCCCCTAGCCTGCCAGAAGTGATTTTTGAGTGCAGAGCCAGGAGTAACCTTTAAGAACCACTGGCTGTGTCCCCAAAACAAACCAACAAATAAAAATTGCCTGTGAGATCACTTTACAGTTATGATTTATATTTTTTTCTCTCTTTTTCTTCTTTTTTTTTGGGGGGTGGCTACACCCGGTGATGTTCAGGGGTTACTCCTAGCTATACACTCAGAAATAGCTCCTGGCATTGGGCACTATATGGGAAGCTGTGGGGGGGGATCGATACATGGCCAGTACTAGGCTAGCGCAGGCAATTGCACCACCACTCTGGTTCTACATTTTCTTATCAAAAATCTCTACACTATATTCTACTCATAATACAAATCAAAACCCTGCATGTAACTACTGAGAAAAGAACCTCACAGATATTAAATATTAAAAGTTGAATATTTTAATCACTTATAAGCCTATAAACTTTTAAATTATTAGTTTGATTTTTTATAGATGAGTAAATTCAGTCAAGGAAAGCTTGATTATTGTACTTAAGTCAATAAGATATTGAATGATATAGTATGATTCATGTTCACTCAATATCACTTAATATTTTTCTATTTATAACAATTACTGGCTATCTTTTTTTTTTGGAATCCTACTTTTAATTATTAAGATACTGGCTATCGTTTTAAGGTACATATGTACTTCACAAACATATTTACACATTGGTAAATATAGTTTAGGATTGTTCTATATGATTATGTATTTGATAGTAATTCACCAGCTTTAACTAAATATTTAACTTTATACAATTATAAGTTATAAATGAGTTCATAGTTTGAATTTGTGCTTTTCAGTTGTATCCTAAATTGCATTATGTCTAATCTACGGTTCTTTAAATTTAGATGACAATTGTTTATACAGCTTTATTGCTTTAGGGGCTCAATTCCAAGACTACACAGTAACACCATACTATAACTATGAATAAGATGATAATATATAATATCTATTGATATATTGGGCTTTTTTCTTTAATTCCCCTTCCCAATATCACAACTTTACATTGCTTTTGCTCTGTCTTCTTTGTTTCTTCATATCTTGCATACGATACTTTTCCTTACATTTATTCCAAATAGTATAAGAGCCTCAGTGAAAGGCTATAAGCTGATATTTTCTCTATTTTAAATATTAAGAAATGAATATTATAAAAGCACAGATGGTCATGTCTACACATATGTAACAAAATTTGCATACATAAACAAATATTTATAGGTAACCCAGCTCTATGATTTTGTCTGTCTTCTGAATGTTAGTTACTTTTTACTACAATATATTTCTCAGAGGACACTGTTAATCTTTTATGTTAGATGTATAAAAAATGTTGTTTTTCCCCCAAAGAAGTGGTGCCCGCAGCAAGCAGGTGCACTTGCACTACTGTGTTCCATGAAATAAACATCAGACTGACTAAATTTTGTTCTGCAGCCTCAGCTGTTGCACGTAACTAAAATTTCTGTAAAGACTTGGAATGAAAAGGATGTCTGTTCCAATGTGTCCCATTTGGTAATTTCCTAGTTTATAAAGAGAATATTTTAGAGACTTTCATCCTTGCAGATAGATAAATTAGAAGTCACAAAATCTAAAATCATGGATAATCTTTTCAAAAACCAAAGTCCTGTTAGAAATTTTAAAATGAAGTCTTTTTCTAAAATATTTTCATTGACAAATACAAACTATCTTTTAGAATCATTTTTCCCTGACACTTCGTTAAGTTTTTATATTTATTTATTTATTTATTTATTTATTTATTTATTTATTTATTTATTTATTTTTATCTTGGGCCACATCTAGGGTTCTCAAGTGTTTCTTCTGGCTCTGTGCTCAGGAATCACTCCTTGCGGGATCAGGGAACCAAATGGGATGTTGAGTACAAGGCAAGTGCCAAGACACTGTGCTATCACTAGGGTCCATACCTGACACTTTTAAAATAAAACTTACAGAAATGGAGCATCAAGGGCCAGAGCGATAGCACAGTAGTAAGTTGTTTGCCTTGCATGCAGCTACCTGGGTTCAGTCCTGCCTTCCCATATGGGTCTCTAGCACCAACAGGATTGATTCCTGAGTGCAAAGGCAGGAGTAACCCCTGAACACAGTCACGTGTGTCCCACCACAACAGCCCCCTCCATGCAAAATGAACATATATTGGGAACAAGAGATATGGTATGCCATTTTTTTGACTTTCAAATAGATCTGCTAAAATTAGAAAAGTAATTAACAACTATGTACTAGGGTTCTCAAACTCGCGGCCTGCAGGCCACTTGCAGCCCTCCATACAACATTTTGTGGCCCGCGGCCGGCCTTCAAATATTACAGTATTCGCGATTATTCACTTACCGAATAATCACAACAAAAATCACGATATTTGAAGGCTGGCCGCCGGCCACAAAATGTTGTATGGAGGGTCGCAAACGGCCCGCGGGCTGCGAGTTTGAGACCCCTGAAATTAATACCCATCACTCACTCATCTAGTTCTGGTTAACTTCATGTTCCTTAAAAATCAAGTTATATATGGTTCCGGAGAGGTAGCACAGCAATAAGGTGTTTGCCTTGCATGCAACCAAACCAGGATGGACCTGGGTTCGATCCCCCATATCCCATATGGACTCCGAGCCTGCCAGGAGCGATTCTGAGCACAGAGCCAGAAGTAATCCCTGAGCGCCTCTGAGTTTGGCCCAAAAACAAAACAAACAAAATATGAAGTTATATTTATAATGGAAGAATATCACTTAATACTAGCATATTCTAGTGCTTTTTTGATTTTTAAGACATTACTATTTCTAATGATTGGATATTGGATCTTTATTTATTAGCTGTTGAGTATAGCTATTATTTCTGGTTCTATTTGGTGAGATTTGTAGTTTTTTTATACATCTTGGGCTAAGTTCATTGTTATGTCTTTTTTGTTTTAAAGATTAATCTCTTCATAGTACCAGAGTGATAGCACAGCTGATAGAACATTGAATTGCACGCTATCAAACCTGGATTGATCCTTGCCATTGCATATGGTCCCCAGAGCAACAGCACCTCTAGGAGATATTTCTGAGCAAAAAGCAAGAGTAACTGCTGAGCACCTCCAGGTGTGACCTTGAAACAAAAACAAACAAAAAAGATAATGCCCACAAAATTGCAAAGATTTTTGTTTGAATAATATTTTATGATTTTTTCTTTATTATTGGGATAAAAGTCTCAAATATAAACATTATTTATGGGATGTTGAATTACGTTTATTTTAATCCTTTAACAGTTTGGGTTATTACATAGATCTTATCCGATTTCAGTTAATTTTATGCATGATATTGAGAGAGTAAAACAATTTCTTCTGATTTTTGCTGTCTTGTTTATCTCCATATTATTTATTTAGTTATTTATGACTCATATATTTTTTTACAGTCAGCAATTTAGTTATATTACTGCCCATCTATGTGCTGATTTATTTCTGGGTCTCATTTCTAATTATTTCATCTAAATATCTTTGTTCCAGTTTGTCTTTTATTCTTCAGAGAAAATTTTTGCTAAATTTCAAATGAGGAAAATCTGATGTCTCTTTTTTTTGTCTTCTCTAGATTGCTTCCTTAAGGAGTTGTATTGAAATTTAGAAATGATATAATTGATTGTGAATAGAGTTGGAGAACTATAATCATTTAACTATCAGCATTATCCTATTCATGAGAAAAGAGTATTCTCTACTTGTGCTTTTTTCTATGTATGAACAACTTTTAATGTTTATGTGCAAATCTTTTTTTGATAACTACGTAGCTAATACTCATTTCTCAATGAGTATGGACCATATTTCCCTCATATTATTATAATTTCTGATGCAGACATGTTCTTTTCCTTGCTGGTATTTTAATTAGAAACATTTTATCTAGTAATATAGCATCTATATCAAAATCATGATGAAAACAGTGTTTATCGTATAATAATTAGTTATTAATTTAGTACACTTATTTATTGATAAGAATCATTTATCTTATTCTTCCTTTCTAGCTAAAAATATAATTTTGTAAAAGCAGATATAGCATGAACAGCAGGTATATTTGTAAATTATAGGTAGCCCATCTGTTCCCAAATTCATAATGAATTTTGCACAAATGAAGTAAGATTGATGAAAGATACTCATGTTGTTTTCCAGAAACAAGCCCCCATAGCCAAGTTAAATCAATAAATGGCAGGTTTACCTAGAGCTGTTTTTCTGTCACTCAGTCCAAGAAGGGATTTTTAGCACTTGGGTAAATTTTCAGGTAACAAAGGTAACTCCATGTTTCATTAAATATATTTGGCATTAAAAATATAAAATTAATATAGCTCCGCAACAATAAGGAAGTTTCTCTAATCTTGAGTATCATCATATTCTAACAGTATCTCTGTGTGATTATAAATACTTAAACTGTGTTTTTTATTCTGATTTTGAATACATGTAAAGCTCCTGACACCAAGAATTTATTCATCATGATGAAATAATGAAAACATTAAACTTTTTATTTCAAAAACATCTTGTTAGGTGGCTGTACTATTTATTAGGAAGAAAAAAAATATCAACTTCCTAAATGAGAAAAAATACTCTGTATTTTCACAAAAGATTTTGAACATTTTCACCTAGAAATAGGTACACAAAAGTATATTTATATAATGAACACTATGTGGTATTACATTCATCTATGTATATTTCTTATTCTCACTACAAAAATAATCAAGAAGATATAATTTAAGTTTCATTAGTAAATCCAATAAAAAGCTTTGCTCAGTATAAAATAACTCAATTTTAAAACAAAAATGCAATATTTTATTTTAATGTACATTTTAAATTTATACTGACCACAGAAAATGATTAAGGATCAGTGGCTATTTATTCTGTTCCTGGCCATTATATATTTTTCATGAGTCTAGCATGGAGGTTTGCCTTTCATGCAAAAGGTCATCGGTTCGAATCCCGGTGCCCCATATGATCCCCCGTGCCTGCCGGGAGCAATTTCTGAGCATGGAGCCAGTAGTAACCCCTGAGCACTGCCGGGTGTGACCCAAAAACCAAAAACCAAAAAATAAATAAATAAATAAATAAATAAAAAGTTTCATTCTATCTTCATTATTTCTTGATATATACATGCATATGTATATATATATATATTATAATATGTGGCTATGCACACTTTTAGCCACACCTGATGGTATGAATTATGCCTGGCTCTGTACTCAGGAAACACAATTAAGATTGGCATTAATAGGGTAACAAAAAATGTTTAAATCATGCAGCTAAAGTGCCTAGACAGTAAGATATTTTTTTAAAAAATGATTTGATTTAATCCAGGAAGATAAAAGTATGTTCATGAAAATGATAATTAAAATAAGATAATATAAATGTGTATGAATGAACTAGAGAGATTAATAAGAAATATGAATTATACATAGAGAGCAAAAAAGAAAACATATAAGAAATTTAAAAATTATTTGTACTGTGTATAAAAAGCCTTAGAGAATAAAAGTTTGCAAAACTAAAATGTGCAATATCTACTTGCTATTTAAAAATATATGTAAAAATATAAATATATATTCTGGAGTTGGAGCACTACTGCAGGTTGTGTTCTTGCATCGAATGTGACTGAACAGTTTCAATCCCTGGTATTCCGGCATTCCATATGGTTTCTGATTACTACCAGAGATAATCACTGAGTGCAGAGCCAGGAGCAAATGGTGAGCATCACATGTTGTGTCCCCAAACAAAGATATATATACACACATATACATACATACATATTATGTATATATATACGGATATATATACGTAATAGATATATATAAATTTATATATATATAAGCTAAACACCTTAAGCAGACACCCTGTTTTAACACCCAGAACACATACTCTGCTTTCCCTAATCCCCTTACACTGCTATCCCTAAACACAGAAGCACACACATCCTACTTTAATCTCCTCTCACATAATAACTGACTCAGAGTCCAAATTCTACTCTCCTCTGATATCAGTACCCATTTTCCACCTACAATAAACAGAATTACTCTTCCAAAGTAGCTCATGGATGCTTTTTTGTGAGTACTCTACTTGCTTGAGATCCAACCTCACATGTGACTTCCACATCATGGGATCTGACTTCACCAGTATCATTTAAATATCTAGTTTGTTTATATAGTTTATATATGTATATATATAGTTTTCTAGAAAAAATAAGCTATTTGAAAATTATGGATGAAATGTTTCTGTTTTAAAATACATGCTGAAAACACAGAGAACTGAATAATCAAAAACTTTGAGAGGAGAAAAAGACACCTAAGTTTGTTTTTGTGAACCCGACTGACACCTTGTCAAAAGCTAAAATAGTAACCTTACATAAGGAGATCTTTTGCTTCATAGAGGGAGCGTTGTTTCTAGTTAAGAACCCTCCAATCTAATATTGACACATTTAACAAGGCTTTTACTAGACTTCTACTGCCATATTTTCTCACTAAAGCTAACCTCAGAAAACTATATAGATCATAGACTCTAAACAATCATAATGTGTGAATATATATCCACAAGTTTTAATAAATTTACTACTGGGTGGAAGATATAGACAATATAGAGGCTCTACATTTGTGGGGGACATTATATAAGCATTTTTGGGATATTTTATTTTCCTCTTTATTTTTCTAATAACTTATAGCTATTCACAGTAATCAGTAATTTACTCCTATCAAAGAATATAATTAGTGATAATAAAATAATGAAGGAAAAATAGTGCTTATATGAATAAATCAACTAGAAGATAATTATAGAATGTAACGCTAAACAAATGTTAATAAGATTATTCCAGAATATTAATAGTAGAGGATATGCCCTTGTTAAATACTTTAATAATGGATTATTTTGGAGAATGCTGAGGTGAATTTTAATAGAATATCTAAAAAAAACTTGTTAAGACAGGGAGATATATTGGGATACATTAATTTTAAATTCATTTGTAACTTTCAAATATATGTATATATAATACATTTAAAACAGAGGCAGTAAACCTTTGTTTACTTGTAGACTAATAAAAACAGAA
>PVKC010006279.1:0-30962 GCA_004027635.1 Crocidura indochinensis | reverse complement strand
CGATGATGTTCTTACCTTAGAAAGAGCACACATGGGGCCGGGTGGTGGCGCTGCAGGTAAGGTGCCTGCCTTACCGAGCTAGCCTTGGAAGGACCACGGTTCGATCCCCCGGTTCCCATATGGTGCCCCGTGCCTGCCAGGAGCGACTTCTGAGCGCATAGCCAGGAGTAACCCCTGAGAGTCACTGGGTGTGGCCCAAAAACCAAAAAAAAAAAAAAAAAAAAAGAGAAAGAGCGCACAACCATGTAGCGAAGCTGAGTGTCCTTGCTCTTCTGCAGCCCCTTTTCAGGCCCGGGTATATATCTTAATTTATACTTCAGTTTTCCTCCTGGAGTTCTTTCCTATGAGGGAAAGACACAAATCCAAAAGACCCAGGTTAAATTAGGGCTGACTTTATTTTCCTGCAAAGAGCTATTCTTTGCTCCAGCCCAAGTCCTTGGCTTCACACAAATTCTGATGGAAGGCATCAACTCCCATGTTATACAGAACAAGTGACACCATGACAGTTGATTCTTGGGGATGACTGGACATGAGTGTCTATGCCATGAAAGGACTCATATCAGAGTTTCATTAGTCCTGAATCACTCAGATATTTTCCACGGCGAGTGAAATAGGTAGAAAAAAATTGTAGATTTTCTTTTTGTTTGTTTGTTTTGGGGTCACACCTGGCAGCGCTCAGGGGTTACTCCTGGCTCTATGCTCAGAAATCGCTCTTGGCAGGCTCAGGGACCATATGGGATGTCGGGATTCGAACCATCGACCTTCTGCATGAAAGGCAAACCCTTTGCCTCCATGCTATCTCTCCAGTCCCTAAAATTGTAGATTTTCTTCTTGAGGCTACCACCCCTCTCCTGCCCACTTTATATGTACCTCCAGGAGAATTTCCAACAACAACAAAGTGAAAATTACTTTGAAGAGAGCTGTGCTCAATTATTCACACCATAATTCTTGCTGAGAGGAAGATCTCGGGTCTCTGTGGGGCAGGGCCGTGAGACTGGATGCCAATTAGCTAGATGCACATCTCTCTTGAACTGTGCGGAATGGTAAGAAAGTGAATATTGCCCTTCCAAACCGGCTCTCCTCTGCGTAGCTGGCAGAGATATTCAATATTGCTTCAATCAGGTACTGCTCATAAACAAAACACATTTCAAAAGTCCACTAAATTTAACACTTCAAGCTTAGGGTTTCTTGATAAAATGCAAGTGCCATTATGTTGGAAATATTAGATACATGAATGAAGTTGAATTTTATGAAAATATTACCCTTACCTAAAACATAAAAAGTCCAACGCCTACTTTGTTTTTCAAGGTCTGCTAAATGCATGCATCCAATGTTAAATTTTACATGTAGAAATTTATAGTTTGAGTAAGAGCAGTACAGCAAGATTCAGATAGATTCAGCTCCATGGGCAGCTGGTACCCAGATGTTCAGACTCCCTCAACAGGAGGGAAAGGCAAACTTTGAAACTTTCTTGTTGGGCTCTTTTAATGATAAGATCTTGTCTTTTGTAGTGTAAATGTTTTGAAGAACCTAAGCAGATTAGGAGGGATGTCTATGCACATAAATCCTTTGTGGACAATATGTCTATCCTGGATATTCTCCATTTGCACCAGAGCCATCACACCACTTTTTCCACTCTACCGTATGGAAGCTGATCTCCGTATGGAAGAGAACCCCACCCAGGGTCTGGTCAATAGGAGGCAGCTGCAGGAAAGCAGAAGAGGGAGAGAGGAGCATTGAGGCTCTCATCCTCCATTCTCATCCTCCTTCCTGCTTTGCTTTTGCAACAAAAGATTTGACTCTTTTGGAATTTCCCTCTCAGCTACCATTCTTTCTTGGGGGTCCTTGAAATGGTGTTCCTTCATAACCCACTAGCTCCCTGAAAAGTGTGGCATCTCTTTTGCTTTTGCCAGTTCTGAAGCATTTAAAAATGTCTTAACTGGTTCTCTTAATCCTGCCTTAGCCCTATAAATTATTTGAAGATCCTGGAATCAACACAATATCCAAAGTAATTTCCTCCATGTGAGAAGATGCAGAAGAGAATGAGGAAGACAATGTTATCCATTTACTTATTGCAGTCTTTTAGATGCTAATCACTCTGCGAAGCACTTTTTGTGCATTTTAATATTTATTAGAGCTTACTGATGGCTAAATATTGTTGGATGAAACAGATTATGATCTCACATAAGTGTCACAATTTAATCCTCATAAGAATTCTGGTATTGTTACTGTTTTTAGGCACAAGAGTTTGTTCCTTTCCAAATCCACCAGCAAGTAAATGCAGAGCTGGGAATTGCACCCTGATCTTGCATCCTTAAAGACTCTGTACTGGTTCATTTCCTGACACTGATTATGGTCCCTCAAGCACTCTGAGGGCTCATTCCTGAGCTCAGAGCCAGAAACAATAGCTCCTAAACACTGACAACTTTCCCCCCTCTAAAGAAAGAACTAAACAGTCTCTACCCTAGAGCCCCAATAATAGCTGCTCAAGTGGCTTTTCACTAGCACCAGGATGAACTTCTGGGAACTGTTATTTTGCTCGGCTGGAAGATGAGAAAAGTGTAGGGAAAATGTAGAATCTTTCCATGAGAAGACCACAGATCAAACCTACTTAGGAATGACTGTATCTTGCTAGAGCAGGCAGTATGATGAGAGTTGATGGACAAAGATGTGGCTGGGAATGAACCATTCAGATATTTACTTCTGGTTCTGAGATGACCAGGTGGTGAGAACTCTTTTTTGTTAAAGTCCAGGCATCTTCTGTTGTCCTCTCACAGAAGTTGGTATGCCAACTTCTGGAAAAGACTGAATTCTTCACATGCTGAAACTTTCATGAGGAAGTCACTTATTTTGGCAGCTTCCCGATGACCAGGAGCAAAAATCCTGAGCAGAAAGGTTAGCTTGATAGAGTACTGTGCTTGGAGTCAAACCTTGGCTTCTCCTGTATCCTTCTGAGGAATTTCAATAATTTCTGAAGAAAATGACCTTAAGTGAGCTGACTCCTGAGAACAACTCTTGGCCAACCACAGGAATGATCTGAAGACCCACAGTATACTCTCCAGGGGCTGCTCAGAGCAATCACTGAGTTTGAACTATCTTTGCCTCTGGCTTGGAAAAAGCAGGTTAGGGGAGTAGGAGAGTCCAGTTTGCAGTCAGTCTGTTTAATTCACTGCAGGGGATTATCTCTTACTCTGTACAGCTCTGTTCTTCTTTCAGTAAGTCAATCAGTGTTCTTTTTCTCATCCCCACATATGACCAACAATGCAGGATTTTCCATGATCTAAAGAATAACAGCTGATGACAGAAGTGAGAGGCCACTGCCAGGAAATTTTATTTGTACAGAAACCTCTAGAGAAGTTCTTCTCCATCTCCACCCTACTCTAATATCTATCCTATTCTGATTGGCCCCATGTCCATATGATTCCTTCCAAGAAAATGGGTGAGTCTTTCCCCCTAAGGCCTTGTAACTGAATTCAAAGAAAAGACTGGAACAAAGGTCCATATTCCAACCTACCATCTGGTAACGAATGGATGGCGTCCATGAATGAAGCACCTGCACAGAGTGCAGACACATCCAGACACAGATTCTGACATCAATGGTGCACAGAGTTGGGCTCCCTGGAGTTGTGAGGTCATAGTCCAGAATGAGAAAGGTAGGTTATTTATGCCTTTTCTATCTAAAGTTCCCTACTCCAGACCTAACCTTGGGGAGTCTTTTTGGCTTAGGGAGAGGTGAGCTCACTCTGCACTTCCTGCAGCTGCCTGTAGAATGAGGAGTCACCATCACCCAGAGGCCCCAGGGAGGAACCCAGTCCAATGTGTGTGGGCTTCATGGTCCAAATGTTGCTCTTCCTGGGGACGCAGGAGAAAAGTGGTAAAGCATAGGAAATGGTTCACATTGTGTCAATTGGTTGACCCTGAAAAATAGCCTTTCTCCTTCCCGACAATCTGGGGTGGAGATTGGCTGATTTGTACTTGGAAAGTCAAAAGCTCCTGAATACCCATCCTGTTTTTTCTCTTGTAATTGTGTGTGTGTGTGTGTGTGTGTGTGTGTGAAAGAGAGAGAGAGAGAGTGTGTGTGTGTGTGTGTATTTGTGTGTGTGAAGGTGTTGAACCACATCTGTTGGTACTCAGGGTCACTCTGGGTATTCATATGCCTTCCCAAGGATTGAACTAGTGCTAGTTGCATGCAAGAAAAATGCCTTATGTCTCATACTGTTTCTCTAGCCCCTCTATAATTTTTTGGTAAGTGGTTGCTAATAAAAAATTCTATAGAACATCATTTCCCCCATTGAGTTACCCACAAAATCTGCATCCACAGAACAATTTTTGTGAATTAAACAAAGAAGCCAAAACCGAAATGTTCTTCAGTGCATCAACCAAATGCTGAATATATATGTATATTTGGACTGTACAAGAGCATATTGGAAAAATCTCAAATTTCTGTTAAAGATTTTTAATCTTGATTTGTCAGAGAAACATGTGGCTTTCTAGCACATCTGTTTTATCTTATAGAACAGAGCATTCCTTGGGCTAGTCTCCAACACATTCTTTTCTAGGTGAGATGACAAAGCCGCACATGGTTGTCCCTTTTGAAGATCGTTTTCTCATTTTATTTTAAGCTGCTATTCATTAAACAGATATTAATTGAGTTGATTTACTTATTCACTCATTATTCAAGCATTATATTAAGATAAAATTGGGGCTGGATAAATAGCTCAACAGACTGAGAACATAAAAATGCATTGCCTGAAAAATGTGCATGCATTGCCTGTGGGAAGCTGGAATCCCTAGGACCACATGGTTCCTGAGCATTTTTGGGAGTGACATCTGAACACTAATCAGTATGATCTCCAAAGAAAAATAACCCACCCTTTTACCACTCTGATACACACAGACATATAATTTCTTGTTTCCTGTAGTGAAGGCCTTGAGGACACTTGCTGATGAGTGAGGCATGATTCTTGACTTTAAGGACTCAATTTTGTGAACAAACCAGAAAGGCAGCTATTGGAGAGTAGCTGGAGATGGAGAAGGTGCAGCTCTGGTGAACAATATTGTCTACACAGTGTGACACCTTGGGAAGGGAGAGAAACATGTAGAAGAGAGGGATTGGGTCAAAATAGAATATTGGCAACAGACAAGCTCAGGACTTGATAAATGTTGAATGAGATAGATGCGTCCTAGGGTTAGAGCAAGTCAGGACAACATAAAGAGATATTGAGTTGCATTGGGTACCTCTTTCTCTGGGTTTGAGAAGCAGGAGAAATCCCTAGCCAGTGTGGGGTAGGTCTCAAGACACCCCAATAATTCTTCCCCAAATCCCTCACTTCATCTTCAAAAACTAACTAGTGCATATTTACGGTATTGGTTAATTAACATAGGGGTAAAGAATTGATTAGAGATTTATTTTATTATTATTATTATTATTATTTTGTTTTGGGGACACACCTGGTGGCACTCAGGACTTACTCCTAGTTCTGCACTCAGGAATACCTGTTGGTAGTACTCAGAGAACCATATGGGAGATTGGGTATCAAACCCTCATATGCAAAGCAAGCACCCAACCCACTATCTAATTACGCAAGTTATAGATTAGGTATCTGGTTTCAGAGTTCCTCCCTTGCTCATTTTACATTGTGTCTGAATATACTATCCTTGCACCTATATTTTTTATTCAAATTTGTCAATCCCAAACTGACTATCATCTTTAGTATTGTCTTCTATTTCTTTCCTCTTTCTCCACTATTGTACAATTGTGCAAAATTACTTTCCCCCTACTCTAAATGGAGCCCATTCAGGTATCTTTCTTATTTAATCTATTTCATCGTGTCTCTATGATTCCATACTATTAAAAATCTTAAAGTATCAATAATATTTCCTTTGAGTATTCATATTTTTATTATATTTACTTGGCAATTGCTACTTGCTCATCATAACTCACTGTCATGCAGTGATGCTCAAACCATATTTGTAGAATGAAGGGAATAATAGTTTTCTGTATCACCCATTAGAATATGTCTGTTGAAATCCTTCCCCTCAGATAATAGATTATTTTATTATATATCTGTTGCAGAATCATCTTTGTAAAGCATAGTCTTGCAGTGCTTCTTAATAAGGTAATAATATTTTCCTGAGCCCATTTAAGCATTTATTGAGTGTCTGCTACAACCCTGGAGATGTTTTGAATCTGTATGTAAGTTTCAGTAATTTTCAAAATAAACATATATGATTTTCACTAACTGCTGTAAAGGAGAGGAAGGAAGAAGGATAAGGAAAATAGGTATTAAATTGTGCATTCAAAATTAGTCCCAAATATGTTATACTTTTAATTGTTAAACTTCTGATATTTAATATATCTGTAGTTATGCATGAAACAATGTGTTCTGGATATATGGAGGAGTAATCAAAATGAGTAATGAGCTAACTATTAATACTCACAGTAGAAACACAAAAGGAAAAATTCAAAATTGTAGTGTTTTTTCACACTGGTGAAAGACAATGTATAACCCATGTGGATTATACATTGGTATCTAAGCAGTGACACATTGATGTCTAAGTTCACCTCAAGGGTTTATATTATTATTCACATGAACATATTTTTTGCTGCATGCTTTGGGAGTAAAGAAAAAGATGGACTGTCAGAGACAATGTTACAGACTCACTTGAACTCATGCCTAAGTCTTTGGACCAGCTCTGCAACCTTTGAAGTATGTTAGCTAACATTCTGTATATTTTTCCTTTATTGTAAAATAAGGCAGAAAAGTTTGGGACGATAGCTCAATGTTTTGGAGCACTTATTCCTTGGGGGAGAACAAGTTGCTTTGATCCAGAGTAAAAGACAGATGCAGATTCTATCCTTGTTTGGCATTTGGTTCCCTCCCGTAGAGCTAGAACTTTGAAGAGCAAAAATTAGTAATGCCAGTTCTATAGTTTCAATACTCTTTCCCAGTAAGTTATAAAAGTAGCCTGTGGATCCATCTGAAAGTTGTATCTCATTTCACCTTGTCTCCAGTGTACATTTTTTGGGGAGAGTCTCCCAAGGGGTGCACGGGTGCACTCCTAGAATTATTTTTCATTGTTTAATAATTTTAATTGAATAACCATGAAATACAATTACAAAGTTGTTCATGACTGAGTTTCAGTGATACAATGTCCAACACCTATCCCTTCACCAATGCACATTTCTCACCACTGATGTCCTCGATTTTCTTCCTGCCCACCCACAACCCTTCCATCTGCCTCTCTCTATAGTAGACATTTTCTTCTATTTCTACCCCCCTTGTATATTTAGATACTGTGGTTTGCAATATTGTTACTAAAGGTGTATCATGCATATTACTTCCTCCTTTCAGCAACTAGTTCTGTCCAGAGCGATCATCTCCAATCACCATTGTCATAGTGGTCTCTTTTTTGCTCTAACTGCATTACCCTGCTCTTTGTGGCAAGCTTCCTACCATGAATCAGTCCCCCTGGCCCTTGTCTCCTAGATATTCTTGACCAGTTGGGCTGGTGGTTCAATATTAGAACTCAAAGACAGTTGGTTGCTCAGACACTGGAGTGCTAGGGATTACCTGCGTCACCCCACCCCTGTTTAGAGTTGTCCACAGCCATCAATAGTCAAGGAACTTTATAGATCCTAGGATTGAACCAGGGTTGGCAGCATACAAGGCTTGCAACTTAACCCCTTTATCATCTTTTCTCCCTGCCCCACCCTGTGTAGACTTTCTGGGGGGGGGGTTAGTTATACTCTGGAATGTTTTATTTTAATCCCTTCTTGCCATTTATCAGGTGTCAGTATATGAACTAAATGGTGGCTGGTTGCATGACATTCTATGCTGATACAGCAGTATGACTCATTTTATATATAAAATTGTTGCTTGCCTTCAGCAAGTACTAACTTGTCTGGCTTTAGAAAGTCCCTGTACTGGATTAAGGCAATCTTGCTTATATTACCTTTTGTGGGTGGTTATTTAGTTTAGGATTTCTCTGAGGAAGTAATGGCTTAATTATCTAAATGGATCATTCTGCTTCTCAAATAGGAATTCTCTGACTATGTTTTATCACAGTAGAACCGTATATTTGTGATAACATGATCCAGATTCTTCTTACCACGTAGTTGTATTGGAATTCTTCACAATTTCGGCAGTAACTTAATGCTGACCTTATGTTTCATTCAAGGATGAGGCCACACTGTCTACATATTGAGCTTAGATGCTGGCAAGAGCAACCCACGTTGGCAAAGAATATAAGATGAATGCTTGTGGGTGGAGAAAAGTTTTTCCGATATGGAAAACTTAGAATGTGACTTTTAGAATGGGATGGCACAGTTGTAGATAACTCTAAATTGACTCAATTTAGATTGTTTGGACTGTGCTTATTTATAAGATTAAGTAAGAGTTTGGAACCTGCTTTTAGGTGTCACAGACCTGTAGTGTTAAGTCCACAGCCTTCAGACCAAAACTTTTTAATCTGTTAGATGCTTTGATGGATATAGAAACTGAGAGGAATTGATTTGCTCAAACCACATGTTCAATCAGTGTCAGAGCCAGAATTGGAATTCAATTCTGGAACTCTTAGTACTTTTCTTCCCAGAACTCTGTAAAATCAATGTTGTTCTCCCAGCACTAAAGTCCATTGGAATTGAGTTCAAATAAGGACCACCTACCTTTTTCATGTTCTATTCAGGAGCCCTTAACCTTAGGTCCTTTGGGGATTAGGTTCTCTTTGGCTGGCCGAGTCAAATCTGTCACAATCTCCCCCTTTTCATTAGTCATCTCTTTGACCTCACTCCTTTTCCCATGACCCTGGCTCTTGGGGCCATTCACATCAACTTATGAGTGCAGCTGAGTCCAGCTGACTTCAGCACTGCTCATGTGCCTATACTGGGTCCAAGCAAAGACTCCTGCCTGAAGGAGGAGTAGGGATTTGAACTGTGAATTGAGAAGTCTATTTCAGCCTGTCAAAACACTCACAAATAGCCCTCCAAGCATAGTAGAACAGGATGGAAATTACAGATAGAGCCACACCACATCTTTCTCCATTGGCTTCCAGACTGTCAATCTGCCAGATTGCCAATCTGGGTTTAAAGGATCTAAACTGGAGCTTCTAGTGCTGGCATTTTGCACAAACTGGAGTGAAACCATATTCACTCTTTGGGTAGAATACGAGATGTCTTACATAGTTTATGAGTTCTTGGCTACAAAAGACCACCCTGCAATCTAAGTTAGAGGAAACATTAATGCTCTGATTTTTTTAATGTGCTACTTTTATTTCTCCCTGATCATGGTTTCCAGATACAAGTTTAGGCAATAGAATTCTTGTTTTATTCTTTATTTTTTTATTTAAAGAGACTCCCCTCTGTCCCATGATTGTGCTTGCCTAGTCTAGAGTTCTTCCTAATGATGCTTGATCAGTGATGCCAGGCAGGAAGGACAGTACTTGGACCTGGCAATACATAAAGGACACTAGAGTTACACTCTTGTAGTGCCAGCATTGAACTGTGGTCCTAATTTAGTAAAGGCATGAGTTCTGCGGAAAGGAAGAAGGGAGAGGAAGGAAAAAGATATGAGTTTAAAGACTTGGGTCATCTCTATCACCCCAGCCTAGAGGTCCTTTGTTATCTTTAGTTTATAGGCCATGCCCCACAGAAGTACTGGGGGTTATTTCTTTCTCTGTGCTCAGGAGCCGCTCTCGGCAAGGTTCAGAGAACCACATGGGATACTGGGAACCAAACCCAGGTTCACCCTGTGCAAGGAAAGTGCTTTAACTGTTGTACTTTCTTTCAGGACTGGGTCTTGTTTACTTAAAGAGATCACCTCTGAATTAAAATAAAAAATTTAGAATGCAGCTAGCCCAGGTTTGCTCCTGATATCCCATATGGTCCCCTGAACTCTTCCCAAAGTACAGAGCCAGAGTAAGGCCTGAGTCCTGCCAGATTTGACCTCAAAACTAAAACAACAACATCAAAAATTAATTTTTGTTTTTAAGAGAAGAAAAATTTTAAAAAGAATATTTTTATTTAAGTACCATGTTTACAAACATCTTTAAGATTGAGTTTTAGTCATAAAAGAACACCCTCCTTTACCAGTGCAACCTTCCCACCATCAATGCCCCCCCCCCACCTGTCTCACACATTCCCCACCCCTTGCCTGTATTCTATACAGGCATTCTTCTTCTCTTACTCATTAAGATCTTCATGATAGTTGTTAGTGTAGTTATTTCCCTAACCACACTCACCACTCTATGGTAAGCTTCATATTGTGAGTCGGTCCTTCCAGCCCTCATCTCTATTGTCGCTGGGTATTATTAAAATAATGCCTTTTATTTTTCTTAATAACCATAGATGAATGAGAGTATTCTGTGTCTACTACTTTGACTTATTTCACTCAACATAATAGTTTCCAATCCATGTATTGGAAACTTTCATGACTTCATTTCTCCTGACGGCTGTGTAGTATTCCAGTGTGTATATGTACCACAGTTTCTTTAGTCATTTGTTGAAGGGCTTCTGGGTTGTTTCCAGATTATGGCTATTATAAATAGTGTTGTAATGAATATAGGTATGCAAAGACAATTTTGTATTGTGTTTTTGTGTTCCAAGGGAGTTTCTGGGAATGTTATAGCTGAATCATATGGAGTTCAATTTCCAGTTTCTTTTGAGAAATCTCCATATTGGTTTCCATCAAGTCTGGACTAGACGGCATTCTTACCGGAAGTGAATGAGAGTTCCTTTCTCTTCACATCCCCGCCAGCACTGATTGTTCTTGTTCTTTGTGATGTGTGCTAGTCTCTGTGGCATGAGATGGTACCTCACATATTATATCACATTTTTTTTCTAGAAAATTTAGCTGCCTAATCTAAAATTTTCAACTTTTTGTCCACAAAATAAAGTATTTGAATAATTATATTGATGAAAATGTTTGAGTACTGTTTCTGTTGGACATTTAATAGTAAGCACCATAAAACCAAGGAAATTAATCCTATAATATTTCAAGGGTACACCCAGTGATATTTAGAGGGTTTATCTCAGAATAATCATGAACCCCAACCTGTATGTTAGTTCCCTGGCTTTCAAATGTTTTATAAAAGAAGTGGTATAAATAAACTAATATCGCATTGGTAGATGGATTCAGAATTTTATCATGCCCCACAACTTCAAATGTATTTTAATTTCCTTGAGTTCATTTTTTTGATAAGTCAACATTACCTCTTAAGGAAAAATTTCCCTGTTATAGGAAGCTCAGGCCATACTAATGTCATAGACTGATAGAAGACTCAGCTCTCATCACCAGCATTATTTCCCATACATTACATTAAGTTGTCCTTCCCTGTTAAAAGTATTATGCAGCAAACAACAAAAATTTGTTCCCCCAGGGATGTTGGCCCTCTGTTTATAGCAGGATCATAACTTTTGCAACATGACTTTGCTGTTCAATTATCAAACAGAGGTGTCTCTTCTCTCATAGGTGCATCCAGTTGACCTTGGGATTTACTTTAACTGATAGAATGTAAAGTAAATGATGTTAAGTAAATTCCAAGCCAAGATCTTAAAGTCACCTAGGTAATAGCTAACACACAGCTAGGGCCTATGTGAGACCATCCAAGATCCTCCATCCCAACTCTATCCCAACTACATCAGCCACATCATATGAGACACCAAGGACATCTCTAATAAGCCATATCCACATTTCTTCCCTACATGTGACAAAATGTTGCTGCATTAAGGGCTAATGCATTACACCATAGCAGGTACAAATACATTGTTTTAATATAATGAGTTTAGAGTGATGAAACAGCTCTTTCACCAAAACTTTTGTTTTTATTTGTTTTTTGGATCACACTCGGTGACACTCAGGCATTACTCCTGGCTTTGTGCTCAGAAATTGCTCTTGACTCAGGGGACCATATGGGACACCTGGAATTGAACGTAGGTCCTTCCTGGGTCAGCAGTGTGCAAGGCAAATGCCCTACCGCTGTACTATCGCTTTTGGCCCCCCTACCAAAACTTTTCAACTCGGGTTCAATCTGCTAGTTTCATTCCTGCTATTAATATGCAAGGAAGAGTGCTCCTGTGATATGATGGGAGAAGATGAAAATTGATACATGTACATTTGGGAAAATGTTAGTTTAGTCTCCTTATGTTCTTCCTAATTTCTGCCCTAATCTTTGACCTAACCTGAACCACTACTCTTTTGCATGTTCTTGGAAGTATGACTAGTTGAACTCAGAAGGGAATGAGAAAGAATGAGATTATCTGGGAACTAATCTCTGTGCAGCATGGAGCAACTAAAGGAAAATCTGGGTCTAAAGTGAGGGAGAGGAACCTTCCAAGTACTATTCTCCCTCTGAAGTCAAGTTATGTGATTAGACAAATCACCACACTGAACTCTAGGTAGGGGGTCTTGTTTGGATATGAAACTGGCTGGATCCAATATGCTTATGTGTAAGTGCAAGGTATCAAGGGTTTTTGAAGACCCAGTCCATATTATTCTGAAGCCTTATAGTTATAAAAAAGCAACAAAGCTTAAAGTGGCCTCTCCAGGTTGGTTGCACTACCTTTACCCCAGTTTTGGTATCATTTGGAGAAAGGAAAGAAGGTCCCAAGTGGCAAGAGACAGTTTTTCAACAGAATATTTATGAAGTGTCCTGGAAGAACCTCAGATATTTAGATGGAAAAATGATGACAGCCCAGCCCAGCCCTAGCTATCCTGGAGTGCTGCTCTATATGCCAAGCAGAAATGCACTCTTCACCCTCTGCCAGCCACACACCACAGAGAAGGCCCCTTGTTCTCTTCCTCAAAATTAAATTCCTGGATACAAGACCCATTGCTTTATTTCAGAATTCCCTCATTTCCCAGTTATTTGGTCCTTGGACTGTTTATCCAATGAAGATTTTTTTTTGTTCCCTCTCGTGTGGCCTCAAGTGGCTTCTCAATCCTGAATCTCAGTGCCAAGGTCCCCTAGGCTTGTCTCTGGCATATGTGAGGAATGGGAATATGAGACCCTCAGGTCATTCCCACCTCAATTCCTCTTTCAATTTTATCCAAGAAATGGCATGCACTGTAGAAGCTAAAGACAGAGATGGCTCTTTAAAAGCTGACTGATATGAGCCTCTGGAGTTATCTTATTTTAGAAAGGAGTGTTTGCAGCTGTGCCACGATGTTGTCAAACCTAATATGATTCTCACAGTTATAAATATGTTCCTTTGTCTAAATCAAATCCCAGAGCTGCAGTACTTTGTGTTCTGGAACAGCTGTGTGGAGGTGACTTTGTTCTCTGTGTTCTGCTGGGAAGGTGGGCACCAAGAAGCAGAGTCGAATTTAGTAGAAGGCTGCCCAAACTGCTCGATTGGGTCAATGCTCGAAAATGACACACCACTTCTCCAGCTCTAAGTTTGGAGGCATCTAATCAAAGGCCACTTAGAGGCTACAGATTTTGCTGAAGTGCTCTCTGTCTGTGTGTGAACTTGGCAGGGGGAGAGCTTCTGAGATCCTGACACATGAATCAGAATATTTTAGCCTGCTTGAGTCTTGGTGCCTTTTTTCCAAATGTTCTTCATCCACCTCCACAATGAGGAGATGCAACCAATTTTTTAGAATTTAGGTGGAACATCAGCTATTGCTCTTGGTGACCCATTTTTACCTCTTACTCTGATAGAGCTGATGATGATGGTGATGCCAAAAACTAGGCCTCTATATCAATTCAAAACTAACATCCTATTACATCATGGTGCTTCTGAGAATATTGGAGTGTTGGAATATTGGATATTGGAATATTGGAATATGTTGAATATTGGAATGCTTCCAAATGGCCATTCCACATTGAGACTTTCACTGGTTCTAGTGAGAAGTGTTCGGTTGACTCCTGAGGTGTGAAGTGACCAGTAGAGCATAGAAATTCAGGGATATCCACATTCTTGTGCCCAGGACCCTGACCAGCAACATTTCCTGCCTGTTGACCAGTTCCAGACAACACTCTCTCTACCACCACCACCCCCATGAACTGATGCGATCCACCTCTCAAAAGGTCAGAACCTCAAACTTGGAGAGGCTTTTTATCTTCCAGAATGATTCTTTCTCTCATTCAGATGGAAGGCATTTTTCCATTTTCTCTTTTATTAGCCAAGCCTCTATAAACTCTTAATTATTCTTTTTGAGGGGCCCCCAAGGAATGCTCAGGCTATCCACAGGAAACTCCCAAAGATACTTGGCCAACAGACTACACGGTTCAATGCTTGGTGCCAACAACTTGATGCTGTTTGGGCTGATTAGTACTGGGAACCACCAGGTCTCATTTAGGGACTTGGGGAGCCCGAGATTAAGTTTAGGTCCTCATGCAAGGTGTGTGCTCCAACCACTGAACTAGCTCCTTGGCCCCAGTAGCAAATAATTCTTTGTATTAAAAGTTTTTGCTGCTGATTTTATCTTTTTATGTGCCTAAATGCTTCTCTCACTTGCCAAATCATTGCATTTAATCATAGTTTAATATCATACTTTACAAAGTATTATAATTAATTAGCCCTACTTGCTACATAAATAAACTGTGTGATCATTCTGAGATTTCAAGTTTCCAAGTTTCTGGCTCCAGAGAAAATGATCTGATTCAATGTAAATTTTTTCTCTAATTTACTAAGCAAGTCCCTGGATGCCTGAACTTCAATTAGTTTCAGTTTTTTTCAGTTTATAAAATAGACATGTTATTTTTCTCTGCTAACATCACAATCTTAGAGAAATGTGGGGTAAATTTTTCAAATGTGGTTTATCCCTCTGTTCATGAGTGTTCATGAAAAGACAGCCTTCTAGGCTGTCATGCCAACCCAGCAAAACATATCATGCTTCCTATATGCTCTTCATTCCCCATGGAGCTGATCATCCTGATTTCTGCTGTCCACAGTATGCCTACAAGGAGTGGAACTCGAGTCTTCCATCTTCTGATCTGACTTCATCTGAGGTTACAAGTGCTTCTGGATTGTCCTTTTCCTAGGCGAAACATTTGTGAATCACCTGCAGGTTCTTCCCAATGGAACTACCCCTGGTTCATGCCAAGGTGGGTGGTATTTGGACCCTCTAAGGGACCCACTTCATCACTTTAAGGGAGACAACTTTCCTTGGTGCTTGCCTGGCTGGGAGCCAAATGAAAAAGAAACTTGGAAAGGGCAATGAATATTGGTTAAATCTAATTATTTGATAGAAGAGCTGGAATTATTTTTCTCTACCTTGCCCCCAACCCCAACAAATAGAGTCTCTTTTGGAAGTAACAAGAGCAAGAGGTTTTTTTCCCCTCCAGGGAGGCTTTTGGAAACTTAGCATCTATGTTTTTATGGAGAAGAAGGTGGAGTATAGAAATATTATCGGTCTAAGATAATCAAAATACTTTTTGTAATGGGGAATTGGAAAATGTGCTGGATTTGTTTTTTGATCACACCGGGAGATGTGGACTTTTATTTCTCTCTGTGTGGTTTCGGGCATCCAGGCTCTAGGGAGAGAATCCTACCAGCATGCAGCAGGAGGATGGGTTGTACAGCAGACTCTCTAATGATGCCATAGCCCAGATAGATGCTCAAGGCACTGGCATGGAGCAGCAAGAGACATAGGCTCAATTCTTGCTGATATGACTCAATCCTACTGCTCACATGACTCTAGGAGAGTGATTTCTTGTCTTTGGGTGTTGACTTTATTATGTATGTAATGATATTATCTGACTTTGAGAATTGTAGGTAAATATGTGATAAATATAGACCATGGGGTGCACAGAGTAGGTATTTAACCTGTATCAGTTCTCATCCTTGGGAGTTTCTTGTTGATTGAGATCATGTGAGGTTTATCTTGAAGACTGGTTTTCTTTCTGAGCTTTGTGAATAATGTCACCCAACTTATTACAGGGGTGTTTTCTATACTTACTGAGGTTTGGCTATGTGTCAGATATTAAGTATTGTCCATTTATTATCCGATTGAATTCTTTATTCTAAGAGGTATCTGATTTTGGCTCCTTTTATTGAGTCAGAAACAGTAATAGAGAGAAAATAAACTTTTCCCTCTAAAGCCATACCACTGAGGTTTTGGCCCATCAACATCTATCTGCTTCAGTGCTAAGCTCCCAAACATGTTGGAATGCTGCCCATCTCAGGTTTTTTGGAGGTTATCATTATATCTCAGGTTATCATTGGAGTGGGAAGTTAGAGTTCTTTCATAAGACAGATTTCTAACAAGACTTCATGAAATTATTTGCAGAGCTTATTAGAACTAGAAATGAGTAAAGCACAGGCCCAAATTGAAGCTTATGTCTATCCTTCTAAAACCCTACAAAACATTACTTATAGATTAAAGATTGCACTAACTGGATTTTGGAGTTACTTTCAAAACAATTTTGCATAATACATATTAATTCATTACTTAATTAATTTACCAAGGTCTGTACTGTAGAATCTTGATAGTCAATCCTTTTCTTGACCATATTTTTGTTGGTTTCTTCTTGGTCTTTTGAAGACATTGCTTTGTGTGTGTGTGTGTGTGTGTGTTCAGCATACAACTGAATAATGCTCAGCTCCTTGTGTTGAGATAGATTTACCACATTAAAAGGATTTAATTATATATGATACATAATAAAATAAATAAATACATAAATAAAATAATAAATAATATATACAGTTAGATCAAATTATGCACTTAGACAATTATACACACATATTTTGGCTTTGTGACTCAATCTCTAAAGAGTCCAACTGATAGAAATACTATAGTGTCTTTAGATAAAAAGATGATTTCTATTACTTAAGGAAAATATTATGTGTTGGATTCATATCTGCACAGTTAAACTACTGTTGTGTGTGGAGAAGTGGTTTATTCATGCATGTTGACATTTCCATGGAAAGAATCTCAGAGTTCATCTAATCTAGTGAGACCCAACCCTGACTGATGATAATAACATTAATCTACATATTCAGACCAGTCTCAGAACTTCACCTTTGGAGTCTGTAAGCAAGGTGCTAGCAAGCTGTATTCTTAATATGGGAATGATTTTTATCATTATACAGGCGTATCATTATTCAATAAATAAAACAGTATTACAAAGGAGTTACCAGCTTTTTTTTTTAAAATCACTATCACTAGTGATTTGGGATATAAGATCTTTGGTTTTAAGAAACAGGAATTCAATTATTTTAATCCAGGCCAAGGTGAATTTATTGTAAGATGCAAAAATTTCTTTCTGGAGTCTAATTTGAGGCATGGAATTACATTTCTGTGTCTCACATTTATAATTCCTGCAGATATATGGTCTATAACATCTCCTTGACACCATGTTAACAACCCTGCAATTCCTTCTCCAGAGCCCATAGATGCATGATTTCATTTCCAAATTTACTCCTTGTTATTCCTTATATTTTGACTTTGTTTTTAAATATATAAGTGGATTTTATATAGAAAACCCGATTTTTCAAAATTTTATGTTATTGAAACCATTGTGCTTTATGAAGTCTTTCATAGTTGGATTTCAGACATAAGGAATCAGAGATAATACCACCACCAGTGTCGACCTCCCTCCACCAAAAGTCACAGAGTGCCTCCTATACCACCACTCTTTTGCACTCTTTGCACCCTGACCTGCCAGTATAACAGGTCCATTTTAAGTTTAGATTGTTATAGTTTAGATCTCTTGATTCTATTGTTGTTGATTTTGGCTTGTATATTTAGTTTTTCCCTTTTTTTTTTTATCTCCATCAATGTACCTGAGACCATATAGAGCCCTGGTCCTTTCCTTTCTTCCTTTCTTCCTTTTATAGAAAAATGCAGAAATATGAGGTAAAACAAAGTAATATGAATCACAAGGTTTTATGAAAAAGACATGAGCCCATATCTAAAAGAAAAGATAAACAAAGGGTGACAGTTTCTTGCATAGGCATAGCAAAAGTTGGGGAAATAGAAAGAAAATAATATTTGGCCTAAAAAACAGGATTCTGCCATAAGACCAACAATATAGCCTATGGGCAGTTCTTGGGAACCTGAGGTCACTATAGTGGCAATGAAGGTCACTTAATATGTCAGTAAAGATTTGGTCTTAGGCTAGTAAGCAGACCTATATGAGCTTGGGTGGGGACATACTAGACATGTGTTATATTTTTGTGTGGTACAACTTCTTTTACTTCTTTCACCTTACTAAACCACCCTTACTGTGATCAGAGACCATCCCTTTCCAGAGATAAAATGACCTTTGGGCTGGTGACCTTTGCCCGACATTCCTTTACTACTCAGACTTAAACCCTCAGTAACTCAAGTGCCTAAGTGCACTAGGACTATTTTTATTTTTCATTGAGCTATTGTGATGTACATTTTTCATAGTTTGAAGTGCATAACATTCCCACAGCAATCCCACTACCACTATGACCTTTCCTTCATCGAGGAACCTAGGTTCCTTCTCATCCCTCAGTCTGTCTCCTTGGCAGGCACATTTTTTGTAGTTTTGGTCTCAATCTTAGAGTATCTGTTGTTTAGGTATTTACCTATACCACACCTCTTCACAATGGGTGTGCCAAAGGTCCTTGTTCCCCACCCTTATTCCCTCCCATTTGCCACTTCTTATTTCCCCCTTTTGATTTATTTCCTTCCCTGTCTCATTTCTATACTCTAGGATTAATGGTAATCTATTCTTTCTCCTTAGATGCCTTGCATTCTCCTGTTCTATATAAGTGAGATCATCTGGTGTTAATCCTCCTTCTGACTTACTTTGCTTAACATTCTGACCAGTTCCATTAAAATTGTAAAAAATTATGTGATTTCTGCCTTTTTAGAGATTGATAATCTTCCACTGTGTATGTATGCCACACCTTCACTATTTACCCATCTGTCAATTCTATATCCTAACTGTTGTGCTAAATGCTGCAGTGAATACTGGTGTGCATATGGTTTGCATCCAGTTGCTTGTTGATTGACTCAGTTGTAGAGAAAGACTTCTCAGCACCATACCTTACAAAGATATACAGGGACAAAAGATTAGAAACTAATAAAAAAATACCCTAGCAACAAGAACAGTTTATATCACAGTAAGATTTTGTGTAGTCAGAGTTCTTATTATTTTTAGAGTACAAAGGACCTTCAGAATGTACTCAAGAACTTTGAGAGGGATTAGAAGCAAAGAACCCAAACTTGGCCCTCGAACCAATTTTAAAATGACTTCCCAGAATTTGGAGATCAAGGCAGAAATTATGTGTCAAGCCAGATTTCCAATCTAAGTGAGTGACTTATCCAAAGGAAGAGCAATAGAGCCTGACTCCTGAACTGCTCAGGTTTTCTTTTCAGGACATGTATGCACATAATAGGGTTGTTATTTGACTCATTTAAGCTAGGCTTAAATCAAATGAAAATTCCCTCCTGTCTAGCTTCAAATTTGCCCTACTTCTGGGAAATGTCACAGAACCAAAGGCAATGTTTTTTCTCTAAAAATAGTTGTGCCAGAAAGTAAGAGTCATGGCAGAAACAGCTGGAGAGTTTTTGGCTCTGAAAATCCACATGATGTCTGGTAGCAAGTTTATTTGGGGCCCAACTGATAAAAATGCCCTTCAGAGGTAGGAAAGATTGACTATGTAATCTTGTTCACTTCTTAATAAAAACCGACTCGCCTCCCCCCACTTTTTTGCCCGTCCCTCTGACTCCGGGCAGGAAACGTTTGAGAAGGTTGTTGTAAAGGAAGTCAGATTTTTTTTAAAGTTGGGAATGTTTAATGTTGAAGTTAAGTTTATTATTAATTTTTGATTAGTGGGTTTTTATATTATATAGATCATTTCTGTAAATGTTTGCATATACATATTTCTTATGTGGAGAGCAATGAAACAAACACAAGGCAAAACTTCATGTCTTTTCTTAAAACTGAGTGCCCATCAAGGCAAATTTATCACACAAAAACACAAGGCAGATACAAATGCTAAAATGCCTACTACTAAGGACTTTTATTATTTAAGAAGGAAAATTTCTGGGAGGAGTGAAGCTTTGACTGGTGTTTGTTTTTATAAAGCTTAATAGGGGTGATGAGATTATAAGGAAGTTTTAGACTTTATCATTCCTTTTATTTTATCTGTTTGGTTACTTCATTTACTATTAGACTCGAAAAGCGCATTAAAATTATAATTTACATTTAAAATATTTTTGAACTTCCCCTTTACAAAGATAAGCATATTTTGCTTTCCTCAATATTTATTAATGTATAATATAGGAAAAAAGGATAAAAGATTTCTCCAGGGTGTTAACTAATAGTTTTAACAGTATATGTGAGATTCTTGGTGGCAAAAAAAAGTATCTGTTGTGTTCTGTTTTCTAGTATAATGTATATTATATATAAGGTACTTGGTGAACACCTGATTGAAGGCATCAAGTCCATGAACAATATGAACTTGACTTATGGAACTGGGGTCAATTTGAATATAGGCATCAAAATAGAATTTATTAGAACGGAAGTTTGTGAAAGGGGATGGTATAATTGGAAATAACAATGTTATTGCTAAAATAATACAAGACTATAGAAAGTTTTTAAATAATGTATATTTTATAATATAGGCAAAAACACTACCTAGTTTTTATGAATAGGAAAATAGTGATGAATACTTTGAAAAATATTTTGCAAGATTATACAAAAGCTAATTAGAAGGAACAGAGACCAGTACTGAATTTGCTAGCTAAGAAGACTAGGTGATGAGAATAAAACTGAAAAGTCATTTAAAATGATTAGAGGCTAGGACCTACTGACAAGATAGGAGAAAGGGGCTAATGAAGTAGGAAGTAAGGTTTAGGGGACTGAAATAATGAGGACTAATTTTGAAGGAACGGGGACTATGAGAAATGGGAGCCAGTTTGATGGGTAGGCTGTTTGGTAAAGAAAAACGCCTGGGTCAGTTGATGTTTGAAAATGTACATCCATCTCAAGTTGTTTGATTTATCACATGTTGAGAGAGGTTAAGTCAGGTTAGAATTTATAGATTCAAGAAGTCTTAAAAGATAGAGTTGTATAACAGAGATATAAACAAAAAACATGGAGGCTGGGAGTCAAAATGATGTCACTGTCTGGCCAACCTAGATGAAATGTACCCATTCTCGCTTCTTTTTTGTTCTTAATTTACATAAAAATGAGAACTATGAGGTAAAGCAAAGTAATTCCTGTCCCAAGGTTCTATGAAAAAGGGGGGGCTATCTAAAAGATAAAAAAAGGGTAGCTGGATTTTCTTGTTTGTTTTTACATAGGTGCAGCAAAAGTTGGGGAAAACAGAATGGAAAAACCTTTGACCTAAAAACAGGTGTCCCTACCCATTAGACATATTGCCATAATGCCAACTACAGGTTCTGGGCATACTAAGTTGTCTAACTCCAGCCTTTGTTTTCTTTTCCAGGAAAAGTTATCTTCAATCACAGTTGGTGCCATCAGGCTTCTGTAATCAGAGATCTTCTTTTTTGTGCAGATCCTATGCCTAAGTCATAGGAAATGTCAGGGTGTCACAGAGTATCTTCTGGTTTCATCTCACCATTAGGTGGCGAGACAGGGAAACCTGACCTGAAAGCAAAAACTGGTAATTGCTGTTTCAAGTAGTCACGGTATCATATGAATCCAACCTGGAGCAAGTTGATGCCCGGACAGCATTAGGAGCTTCCCTGGTAGAAGTTTGATTCTATGTTCACTCTAAAAACCATGCCATTTTTAAAGATTGGGCCCAAGGTTTGTGGGTGAATGACCAATGTCCATTTGACTGAAGACTAAGTCAAGTCACCATGATAATGTTCAGTGTAAAAGCCCCTCCCCCCTGCAATATAAAATTTATGAGTTCCTATTCGTATTTTACTTTTGTTTTGTTTTTGGCCCCCACCCTGTGACTCTCAGGTGTTACTCCTGGCTATGTGCTCAGAAATCGCTCCTGACTTGGGGGATCATATGGGATGCTGGGGAATCAAACTGCAGTGCGCCCTAGGTTAGTGCAGGTAAGGCAGATGCCTTTACCTCTTGCACCACTATTCTGGCCCCTTTATCTGTATTTAATAAGAACTTCTTTCTATACATATTATTTACTCCATTTTAATGTGCCTATGCAAAAAGAACAGTGCCACATGATACTATTGGTGTAGAGGGAGGTAAAAATAACACACTAAACAGTCCCCATAACTTGGTTCTAAAATGACTTAGAACCCAAGGGAAACTTATCTACTATAATTTACTATTAAGAAAAAGAAATGCCAGCTTACAATGAGTAGAAGTGCTCACATGAAATGGAAGGGGATAGCATAAAGATGTGAACACCCATTATAACCTAAAGAAACCAGAAAAGATGGAAACAAGAACTCAAAGTGAACAGACATGCAATTAACTATAATGGGCTAAAATACTGTCCTGATGCATTGATCCTCGGAACCAGATGCAGAATAGGATTGGAAGCCTGGGACTTTCACTACAGTGATTACTAACAATATGTTTTAGTGCCTGACTAAAATAACCCTTATCTTCTTTGTCCATAGTGGGCCTTGGAAACATAGGGTGGACACCCTAATTTTAAATCTTGGTGTTCATTCATACTAGATACCATATATAGTGCTCATTATGACAATGACTGGATAAAATTCTCTAATTTACTCACTTCCTTTTGTTTATGTCTTCTATTAGGACCCAAATATGATCATTCAGACCACTGATATACTCAGTGGTGCACCACAGACTTATATTATAGGTCCAACTCATCAAACACGTTTTGGCAAATCACTACTTCTTTTTTAATTCCATTTTTCTTTCACTTTCTTCTTTCACTCTTTTTCCTCTCTATCTCTTCTCCCCTTCTCATTTATTCCTCTATGTTAAATAAATCCAACTCGATTTAATCTACGTTAAATAAAGCCCTCGCTGTCAGTTGCTCCTTAGGAAAGGTACCTCTATATTTAAGATGCAGTGGATGATACTACTTAGAGTAGCCACACCTTATTGTCCTCACTAATACGTTGCTTAGTACTCTAGACACCAAAACTGTGCCTATTCTAAAAAGTTCCAGCCATTATGTAACCCTGAAATCTCTATCTAGCAAAGACCACCACCATCAGTGAAGAAGAGCCATGAAAGTGAAAAATGCTCCAGCCCAACCTTTTTCAACTTAATTTTACCATATTCACCTATTGTTCTGTTTCTTTCTCTCTTTTCTTTTGTTTTCCCCTTCTTTCTCTCCTAATCCATATATTAACCAATTATTTACCTTTCTTTGGTTTTGATTTTTCGGACCACACCTGTTTGATGCTTAGGGGTTACTCCTGGCTAAGCGCTTAGAAATTGCCCCTGGCTTGGGGGGCGCCATATGGGACATGGGGGAACCGAACTGCGGTCCTTCCTTGGCTAGTGCTTGCAAGGCAGACACCTTACCTCTAGCGCCACCTCTCCAGCCCCTATTTATCTTTTCTTAATCTAATTATTTCTTAAGATCTCAGACCTAGCCTATGAGAATTAGGCCTCCAAAAACAGCCTAAGAATAGAACTCTAATTTCTGACTATATGTGGATATTAGTTTGACAGGGGACTTTTGTCTGATTGTCAAACCTAAAATGTAAACAAGCCATCCCTAAAGTGTATATAGCCTCTTCTATATATTAACCCTCCTCCTCCCATCAGAAATCCCCCTATCCTCTCATCCCCCAACCCTGACCATTATTCTTCCTTATTTAACCCTCTCTACCCTCAGTTCTTAACCCATTAGGTACCAAGACCAACCTCCTGAAGAAATTAAAAAAAAAAGGAAAAAACAAAAAGAAAAAGAAAGGGTGGGGACCAGGGGACTATTAGTCTCAGGAGCATTGGTGGACATTTGTTAAAAAGACAAGGACAGAACTAATTATCCAAGCCACAGTCAACAACAATAGAACCAAGAGACCAAACTATAGCAATCTGAAATGGGCCCGTTTACTGGCATGCCAGAGGACAAAGGGTATAGGGCAAAGTGGTATAGGAATCACTCTGGGAATATTGGTTGGTGGGAGGTCGACACTGGTGGTGGGAATAGCCCTGATTCATTGTATATCTGAAATCCAACTACAAGGGGCTTTGTAAATTACAATTGTTTTAATAAAATAAAATTAAAAGAAAGAAATGTACCCAATGATCCCATCCAGCATGGCAGGCATTTCCATATAGTCATGAGACTGTCATAGCTTGAGTTCTCAGCACAGTTAGAAAGAACTTTATGAACATTACAATATAAGCGTTTAACATAAAACATTGTTTGCTGTGATGTATTAATCAATGAAAATCCAAGCAAAACCTTAAGAAGGCTAATATCTGAAATGTTCCCATGATTATGAGGACATTAGATCAGGGAATATGGTCATTTTGAGATGGATGATTCGCTTGATCATTCTTTCTCTGGATTCCTCTTTTTCTATTATATGGGTAAGGGCAGTGAGGTTAGATGCATCTCTGATGTATTCTGAGAATAAAATTTAAACTATGTTTAAATTTTAAATAGTTTAACAGACTTCAATAGCAAATGTAAGCATTTACAATATACTTGGTGTTGTGTTATGTGGACTCAAAAGAAACTCAGCCCTGCTTTAGACCATTTCTAATCCTGGAAATAGTGGGTTCTATGAAGGCTAGCACCATCCCCTTTCCTCAAACTGCATTATCCAATTCAGTCTTCATAATACCTGCCTTTTTTCTTTTCCCTGGAGCAATAATGGTCCAGTAAGCCAGTATTATATTTCATGGTCTTGTAGTGGCTGTTCCAAATGTACAGGTGTGAAGGTAGCCTAAGACTCTATCCTGTCATATCTTCAGTAGACCAAAAATATTCTCATATAATGGTCAAATAATGCTGAGTTTTAGAAACTGTGAGATGGTTCTTAATATTTTGACATTTATGAAACCACTTACTATGAACTGCCTGTATGTACTGTCCAGTGGATATTGGCAATGTCCATGCTTGTGGAATTCCTAAAGTCTGAAAGATCTGCCAGAATATTTTCTTTGCATTCCCCCATTCCTTCTTTTCACTGGCCATTGAGAGGATCCTGTGAGTGTGGGCTTTGTACATTATTCCTCTTGGGTAGACATGAAATGTTAATGGTACCTTTCTTTGCAGGTAGGTTGGCAGACAGAGTGCTTCTGGCAAAATGAATATTTTCAGACTTTTAGCCTACGGCACACAAATCAACTTTGAATAGCTTATTCATTTTGCATTTAAGGACAGATTCCTTAATGTGCTGTTCTACTCAGCACCCAGGAAATTGGGGAAATTTTATTTGATTTTCTTGAAGAATTTTTTTGGGGGTGGTGTATGTGAGAAGGCCAAAGAAAAAAATGTTAAATTTTTATTATTTTGATACAGAAATGATTCATAGTCCCAAACCCTATGACTTTCTTGGGCTTGGCATCTCTCCTCAGGGAATACTTTTTCTATTTGTCACTTTATATTGCTATGAACATCCTGAGTTTTTTCTCCCAAACATGTGATGCTTTAAACTCATATTTGGCTGCTGGTTCCTGGATGATGTTCAGAGGTTTTACTAAGAGGTATGTTAGGGAGTTGAAAAGGACATACTTCTTTGGGTCAGATGTTAGGGAAGTGAAAGGGGCATGTGTTTTTGGGCCAGGTTTATTTCTGGATGTTACATGTTGCTTTATTTTTTAATCCTCTCTTTTCTCTCTAGCAAATTAGCATCATTTGGACATACCAAATTTTATGGTCCACAGCTGAAGATTTCCTAAATTGAAACTTGATGTCCTGCTATCTAGTACTCAAGGAATCAGGGGCATCTGAGAAACTTTTGTTTTGTTTTAATTGTAGTGTGTTGAATGTGGGTAGTCTCTCAACAAATAATCATTTATTTATTTGATGCCCACTGACTATCCACTGCTGGCCAGCCATTACGGATTTCAGAATTAAATCCTAATTCCATCACTACTATGGCAGAACTATATATTTAGAGTTTATATTCCTTTATATTTAGAGCCAAACGATACTAGTTTTGGTATTGGCTCTGCCACCAGTTGATGTCCAAAAACTAGTAAAGGTGTAACATGCAGGACACAGAAGAATTGGTTAATATGAACAGTTGGGAATAGAATCAAAAGAGTGAGCTGTATTTCTTCTCCTTAAAGAGTGAGGGTTTACCAGATAAAGAGATGAAGAGATGAATTTGAATAGTGAAATCAAGTTTTTGAATAGTGAGATAAACAGATGAATATGAATAGTGAAAAGAACATCATATATGATCTAATGTAGGATGCTATATCTTAAGGGACCAGTGAGCTATCTGTGAGGCTGAGCATCCAGTATATGGGAAGACATTATAGAGGATATTACTATAAATGGAAGTTGGCAGTGTACTGTGAAGGCCCTGCAATTTGGGTTTCAATCTGCACTGAGAATGCTCTAACCACAACTTTTAGTCAAATAGGCCAAATGGCCTAATGTGCATTTAATATATTCCTGACAGCCTCACTGAGGAGAAATTGGGTCCAGAGGGGAGTGAGAGAAACAGAAGGGTTTTTCCCTCCTGCAGATTAGAGATGAGATAATCACTTCTATCTATTTCACATTCACATTCACATCTATTTTGATAAAGTTTCACCAAAATTTCTGCCAGAGGATAAGTCTAGTGAGTCTGGATGGGGAAGTAGTTGGAAGACAGTCTTAGAAAGTAAAGGACAATTGATTGGTTATCTGGTTGTACCAAGGTTACTGAGAGTGCTGAGGAAGTGTGCTGGAGAGAGACTTTGATGTTATCTGGTGCATGTGCTTCAAAGGCCCCAGGGAGTGAACCCAGCCACCTTCCTAAGAGCCATGTACTAACCACTTGAGACGGTCCCTTGACCCATATAGCACTACAGAGCTTTTTTTTTTTTCTGAATGAACCTTTGAACCTCTTTGAAGTCAAGAGGACTTTCACTCTGCCACAGTCAAAATGTTAGTACTTTTGTCATCAGACTCCACAGGGAATCTATCCTTGGCAAAATTCTTAGTTGCGTGCTTGGCTGGAAGACATTGTTGTTACTTTGTTGGACACAGCCTGGTGTCTAGTTGATTTTGGAGATTAAAATTAGTAATAGTCACGAGCTATCTGATGGAGCTAAAATATTATTCTATACCAAGCTAAAAGAAAGGACCATTGAATTGTCCACCATATGTGGTAGTATAGCAGGAATTAGTTGCAATTTGTAATTGGATGAGTAAAATGCCAAAATGGCAGGAATTTTAATTATTAGAAAATATTTCCATTTTAAGTTTAAATCTGTGATGTAATTGCTTTAAAAGGAATATAGACACAATATAGTGAAGATCTAACTGTGAGAATTATACAACTTCAAGAATGTTGCAGGAGTCAGTTTTCACTGAGGAGGTAATATTTGAATTGGAATGAGTAAAAGGGTAATACAATGAAAGGCAGAAGTATTTTTTATGCTTCTGCAATTTTAATCTATATTCACTTGTATCTTGGTAGAGGTATAAACCCACCCTTGCATATGTTGCTATCCAGTACCATTTATTAGATATTATTTTTCCTGTTGAATGTTTTTCTATTTGGTTGAAAATCAATTAAACATAAATGTGATGGCATATTGAACTGAAATTTTATTTTATTGATTTAGATGTCTTTCCATATGTGGGACTACACTGTTTGAATAAGTGCAGCTTTTTGTGAAACTGGAAATATGAGACCACAAACTTTGTTATTCTATTTCAAGATTGTTATAGTTATTCTGGTTTCTTGCTTTTATTTTTGAAATTTTTAAATTTTTGACTTTTTGGGCCACACCTGGTGACACTCAGGGGTTACTCCGGGCTATGCGCTCAGAAATTGCTCCTGGTTTGGGGGAACAAATGGGATGCCAAGGAATCGAAACACGGTCTGTCCTAGGTTAGAGCGTGCAAGGCAAAGCCCTATCACTTGAGCCACTGATTCAGCTCTTGGTTTCTTGCTTTTATACATGAGTTTTAAAGTCAATTTATGAATTTCTGTATAAAATAACATTCAGACCTTGGTTATGGTAGTAATGAATCTGCAAATTAATTTGCAAATATTTATATATTAATCATTCCAATATATAAGTATTTAATAATTTGATCTTACTTAATATCATTCAGCAATTTTACAGACTTCAGTGTATACATTGTTAAATGTATTTCTTATAGCATTAGCTTTTTTGAAATAGTTAATGGAAATTTCTTAATTTTATTTTAGATTTTCATTGCTAGTGCAAATCAATATGATTTTATATCCAGTATCCGGTCTTATATACTTATTTAACTCATTAATTATAATTTTTGAACAAATTGATTGGGATTCTTTAGATCCAAGTTTATGCTTTCTGAGACTGGGGTTATATTTACTTCTTTTTCTGCCTGGATAACTTTTACTAAATTGTGGTGTATAATCAACTTGGTCAGAACCTGTAATGCAAATGTGAATAGTTTTGGAAAGAGAGAGCATATTTGTTTTGTTCTTCATTTTAGGAGTCTGCTCAATATTCCTCTAAGAATTTGTTGAGATGCAGCAAATGTCTTTGGTTTTTGTATGTCTGAGAATGTTATCCCCTGCTCAAATCTAAATGTCAGTGGAAGGAGTTAAAGGACTTTAGGTTGAAGGTTTTCTTCATTCAGCACTTTGAATAAATTGTTTATTACCTTCTTGTGTATGGTTTGGTGTGAGGTTTCATTTCCTCCTTTGCTCTTTAAGTCCCTTTCTCTCTGTTTCTTTCTTTTTTATTTTTTAAATTACAGTGTGTCTTGATGCTGCTCTGCTTAGGTTTATTTTTTTGGCACTCCTAAATATATGCACAAGTCTCCTTCCTCAGGCTAGGGGAAATTTTTAAATACAATCTCTTCTGCTACCTGACCTTCCTTTTTCTTTTTTTTCTTCTTTTTTTTGGGGGGGCACACCCACTGGTGTTTGGTGCTTACTTGTAGATGGAACTCCAAATATCAGGTGATCTGAGCAGAGATCTGATACATTATTCACTATGCCACCACTATTGACATGTGAGGAAATTTTGACTGGAGATCTGAGGGTGGGGACAGGTTGAAAATTCTATTGGTTTGATGTTATTGGTGGGGCTGATGACTCTAGCGTTCCTCGTGGATTCACAGCATGAGGTTCTTGCATATGGAGTGCATGGAGAAGAACAAGGGATTACTGCATAAGCTGCTGATTGATTTGGAGTGTGGATGTGTGTTTGCAGCGATGGCTGGTATTGGCATGGAGATTGTCAGGTCACAAGAGAAGTTAAATCTACTTATGGTTCCAAAAAGTCCAGGGGTATAATCTGAGGAGTGATTATCTAAAGAATTACAGGTTAGAGGACCTGAGAAAATGATTGTGCCTTTTAACTTTTTTAAAAAAATCATCCCTTACCATTTAATATCTGGGATGATTTCTTTTTTATTTTTGTCTTAGTTTTGATTTTTGGGCCACACTTTGTCATGTTCAGGGGTTACGCCTGGCTCTGTACCCAGGAATAATTTCTAATGGTGCAAGGGATACCACTTAGGGTGTGAGACTGAACCTGGATGGACTGTGTACATAAAAAAAACAAAAAACATCCTTCTTGCTGTACTATTGCTCTGGCCCAGTGGGATGATTTCTGATCAGAGCCAGGTGACTCTGTAAGTTCTTCTCATATACATAGAGTGTACTTAGTAATGACCAATTAAATGGCCAATTATAAATTGCACTGCAATGAATGTGCAAGGATCAGGCCTATTTTCTGGGAAGCATGAGATCCTTAAACTTTCCTCAGAGATGCTAGGCTCTAAAGTATCTAGGACTTGGACAATTTTTCATCCTTGAATTAATTTCCTCAACATAATCATGATGTTAATGCTCAATGCCTCTCAGATTTTAGACTTTACCACTTAGCTAACTATTAATAGCAGAGAATCAGGAATAAGGTATATAAGATCATTTTCCAATAGGTATCCCTTCTTATTTATCAGAAATCACACTATTTTTAAGAGAAAAAGGGGTCATGGTATTACTTTCAAACTTAATGAGCTAGTAGCTCAAATAAGGATAGTAAGCTGCAGTAAAACGGATGCTATGTGCAATTCAATATGGGTTGAGTCATTAACAATACCACTTTTCCTCGGGGGATTGTGTCAATTCCCAATATATAGAGACTTTTGAAAAAAATATCCATAAAGACAGTCATATCCATAATGATACCATATTCATAAAGTTATATCCATAAAGGTACCATAAAGGTAGTTTAGCAAAGCATGAACTGATGAAAAAAAAAGGGGCCAGCTTCCAGTGCATTTAGGTAGCAGAAGAGAATCCTAGTTCCTCAGAGCCCAGAAAAGCATGATCATGTAGATCTTTTAGATCTTTAGATCTTTTATTATCACATAGGCCTCTGGATTAGATAGGGAAACCAGGTTATAAGTCAGTAAGGAAGTAAGATCAAATGACTCAATGGAGCTAATGTTATGCTTAATTTTGATGTGAAAGTACTTCCAGTCCTACCAGTTTATTTTTGGCAAATTGATGGGAGTTTAGAATCTATTTATGGGACTCATTTATTACCCAGAAGGGAAGGATGTTCTTTGCAGTAGGAGCAATGTAAATATCTATGGATTTAGTGAGTCAGGATTTTTCTGACTGAAGGCTAGTTTTAGAACTGCCTTGATGGAATATCTGTCAAAACTTGTTAACCCTCATAAGTAAATACAACTTTGTCAGTCCCTATGACAGTTCCTGTCTCCACCTACTAGGTCTTAGGTGCAAGAAAAGTTGGTGTAATGATCAAAATCATGGTAGTTATAGTAAAATAATAACTTCTGCCATTTTGAGGACTTTCTGTCAAGAGTTGTTTCAATAAGACTAAAAGTAAGGTTACTTAATAGTTAATTTTACTTTCACAGCTTTTGACAATGTCAGCTACTGCTGGCTCCTCTTTTTATTGTGATTTTTTTGAGGGTTTTTGGACCACACCCGGTAGTGCTAAGAAATCACTCATGG
>PVKC010006278.1:0-32228 GCA_004027635.1 Crocidura indochinensis | reverse complement strand
TTACAAAGACATATCAAATAAGACATCTAGTGAGCATTGTAGTGATAAAGATATGCACCACATAATTGCCATGGTCTTGAGATAAAAAACATGACAGAGTGCAAAAAATCAAAGAGAAAAGAAGAAAGAAAAAGTATATATATAAGGAAAATAGTGGACTACTACTTCTATATCTATACCAAAATAAGAAGGTCAACAAAAACTAGGTAAGAGAAAAATAAAATTGTAATAGGATAAATAAATTAAAAAAGATTATTTTGAGCTTCTTGTCTCACTCTCTTTTGTGGTTATTGGGTCCCACCTGGTAGTGTTTAGGGGGATACTCCTGGCTCCATGCTCAGATATTGCTCCTGGCATGCCAGGGGACCAAGTGGAACACTGGTATTCAACCAACAACCTTCTGCGTGAAAGGCAAATGCCTTACCTCCATGCTATCTCTCCGTCCTTCCCCCCTTTTTTCCCCTTCTGCATAGGCACACTAAAAATTGGGGTCATTCAAAAAGGGAATCTCCTTGGCCTAAGAGATACAGGGTTTCTTCCCCCTTGGAATATGTCATCATGGGCTTGGCCTTAAAGTTTGGCAGCCATTGAAAGGAATACCAGAATTCTATACCACAAGCCAAATAAATAGTTGTCTTAGATAAAGAGGAGACTATCTTGAAATTCAATAACTATCCTCTCTTTTCTTTGTCCCCTACAGAATCAGGAACCAACTTGGAAATGTTGTATAAGATCACTGTCACTGGTCACATAAAATTTGTTATGAAATAGATTTAAGATTTGAAATTATTACGCGAAATAGTATTTAGTGACAAAAGTACTAACCAGAGAATCCAGATACAAATCTGAACTGCTTAGTCACATTGCATGGATCCAATGAAGAAAAAATCTAAATAGTTTTATATGTTAAAGTAGCCTATCCATCTGATATCAGTATAAATTACTACTAGATGATTAGGTTAGTTATATCTGATTGTGAGGGTCAGAGAAATAATACTTTCACATAGCTGATCCCAATTCAACCCTTGAGCACTGACAGAAGTAATACCTGAATACAAAGTCAGTAGTGATCTTTGATCACTCCAGGATATGACCCCAATTCCAAATTTTCTTCACCCAAAGTAGTAAGAGAAGTAAGTCGTGGCTGAGTGCTTGATTGTGTATAGGAAGCCTGGCACCCATATGATCACCACCAGGAATGGTCCCTAAGTTAAGAGTTAGGAATATCCCCTGAAAGCTGCCAGCAGGATCAGAAATAAACTAATGAGATACAAATTATTAGTACAATCAAAACTAAATTTTAGAAATATGGCACCTGACTGCTGTATGCTCTTTGTTGTTCTTAAGTCAATTTCAATTTTGATTTGCAGATGCCTCATTCTAGTATCTGATTTGATTATCACATGATCATGTTCATCATGTGTGTCTCCTCTTATTATAAGGGCACAGTTTATAGTGGATTAAGGGCCCACCCTTTTTCAATATGACTTCATTTTAACTAATTGCATCTGAAATTACTATTTTCAAATATTAATCTTCTGTTATGCTTTGAATTGGACCACACTTTGTATTTTGGAGGGCAGCACACTTAAACTTATAACAAGATAGAGAGATGATTAAAAATTGGTTTTTGTTTTGAATCATTCCTAGTCCCATAGTTTACAGAGACAAGCATAGAATCTCTCTTTGTCTTTGAAGATCAGCCAAACCTAATTAGTAGCCAGTGATATTAGTCAGTGATATTACTCAGTAATTTAAGCAATTACTTCATATTTTGAAAAAATGGAACTAGACAGATAATTTATATAAATGGATGGCTTCTAGAGGTTTTGTCAAGATGATTAACATTCGATAAACACTAAATTAATGTTCTTTTATTATTACCTAATCCCAAGAATTTTTTGTCTTACCAATGTATTCACTTATGTGTTACTTCTTTCAGCAAAGATCTTTTGAGTATGCAATATATGTCAAACATGAGGTTTTCATTTACATGATAGAAAAAAAGCAGACATGATCCACACTCCCTTGTGAATGTTACTCTTCAACTCTATTTTAAATTTAATGAGTCTATTTAGAGAAATGTTAAAAGAACTTCAAGATAAGGATGTTTGAGAGTTCACAGTCTAAATACTAAAGAATGAAAAAATTAAAAATCTATTATTTATTGTTTACTGTATGGTAGGCACTGTGCTCAGATGAGTATATATGATCACACTTAATCATAAAACAACTTAGTGAAGTTTTTATACAACTAAGTAAATTGGAGCTCAGAGAAGTGAAGAAATCTATCCAGTACACACAGATGATACTTACTGCTTTCCCCCCCTGGGGCACCTCCAAGTCTTTGAGCTATTGGTTGGGCATTTAGTCATCCATTGGAAGTAGAGGATGCAGACATGAATGGAAAACTGTGGTCTAGTCCTCTGTTACCCAGTTCCTTTACACTCTATGTATATTGGTTACTTGTAGTGTCACCCCTGGGTTCAGGTAACTTAACCTGAGCCCTGCCCATTTCTGGACGAGGCTTTGGGATCCAGATATTACGTTTATCTTACCTGCAGACCCTGCCCATTTCCTGGAAGGGGTCTTGGAAGGGTATATAGATCTGTGATTTCTGGATATCTGCCCTTTGGTCTTTTTTTTTGGGGGGGGAGTCACACCCTTTGGCCTTTTGCTTGCTCCTTTGGATTCCGGCCAACATGTAGGTCAGAGGTGACATGAATAAATGAAGATGCAGTGCTAACTTAAATGGTAGAAGCCACATCTGATGGCTAGAATGAATAAAGATGATATCTCTCATGAAGCCTGCCTGTGAGTAAGATTACATGCCTTTCTCATAAACCTGCAGACCCACCGGTTAGTGGGTGCTGAAGCCACGTGGCCTGGGATGACAAGCCAAGGCCCTCATCTCCATCCAGCATCATCCTAAGAGCTGTTTTACTTTAGTTACTAACTTAAAAATGGACTTCTCCAGTGTGCAAAAAGCAGACAGAAACCAGAGACAAGAAATTGAGATATATATTCAAGGTAGAACATGGGCTTGAAAATTTATTACTTCTTCCCTCATAATACAATTATGAGAGTATTTTAAGCAAATCTTAAATTATCCAAATCTTTGCATGAGTTTTGATCATTAGAATTGAAATTCATGGACACACTTTCTCATGAACTCTGGAAATAAGACTTTCAAGGGGTTCATTTACTGTCCACTTATGGAAACTCATGACCAGATTTTGACTCTCTTACCTCTTTGTTCTAAAAAACTAAACACCTATACATTCTCTGAAGGCAAATATTCCCAACTTTACAATTTTTACCTTTGATTCTCAGAGCCTTCCCAAAGCCTTACTCCACTACCTGAGGACTCGTATACATGAGTGCCAAAGGTGGGATAATTCTGCATAAAGTATGGCTATTCATAGAAGATCTAGACAATAAACAGTTGAGAAGACCATCCTGGATTTAGTATCTGTCCCTATATACTTCTTTGCTTTAGTGTCAGTGTGATTCATATATTCACTAAGACACAGTATTCCTAAAAGCCTTTTAGAATAATGTATTTCTTTTTGTTCTTTGGAATAGTGTGCACTTAAAACTCTTACAATAATCTTTTTTTTTTTTTTTTGGTTTTTGGATCATACCCGGCAGTGCTCAGGGGTTACTCCTGGCTCCATGCTCAGAAATTGCTCCTGGCAGGTACGGGGGACCATATGGGGCACCGGGATTCGAACTGATCACCTTTTGCATGAAAGGCAAACCGCCTTACCTCCATGCTATCTCCCGGGCCCCTCTTACAAGAATTTTATCCTGAACTTCCTGAGGTTTGATATTTAAGTAACATGAACCATTTGTTCACCATATAATTACAAACCAAAACTTATTCGGTATTCAAATATTCATGGCTTATTAGAATGGCTATCTGTGAGAATCTGCATCAGGATTCCTTCACAGAAATGTTTCTCAACACCATATGGAACATTTGATAACGTTAGGAGAGTTTTGATAGAATTTATGTGTGTGAGGAGGATGGAGGGGGAAAAGGAAAGAGGAGTTGATGAAGAAGGTGGATACTCTGGCATCTATTTTGTAGAGACAAAAGACATAACAATTATCCTATAATCACAAAATACAAAAAAAAACACACAAAAAAAACCAAAAACAAGATTTGACTCAACTCATTTTGCTAAGGTTGAATGTGTGGCTCCTTGGCCGAGGTGTGAGGAAACCTAAAAATAGTTATGGGGGAACAACTGCCGTCTTGTGGAGGGTGTGGTGTAATAATGTTGCATGCCTATGTTTGACAAAGAGTGTTGCATATAATGGAGCCTAAAATATTGAAGAAAAAAATCAAAAGAACCTCAATTAATATTCAAAGCACAATTAGAGTTTGTAAAGATAGTTTGAGTTTGAACTTACAGCATACAGTAGAATGTATGACATAAGACCAACTAGGGTTCAATCCCTAATATCCCATATTGACATTTGAGCACCACTACAAATAAATACTGGGTGGTACAGAAAATATATTATCTTGCCAAAATGAATATAATATTATAGAAAAATCCTGACTTGGAGTAATATTTTCTACATATTTTCTACCTAGTACCTTGTTTTTTTTGTTTTATTGTTTTGTTTTGTTTTGTTTTTGGGCCACACCCAGTGACACTCAGGGGTTACTCCTGGCTATGCGCTCAGAAGTCACCCCTGGCCTGGTGGACCATATTGGGTACCGAGGGATCAAACCGCGGTCCGTCCAAGGCTAGCGCGGTAAGACAGGCACCTTACCTCCAGCACCACCGCCCGGCCCCTCTACCTAGTACCTTTAAACAGCACATCTGAAACACTATGACTCATATTTTAGCTCAGATAAAATATTTAAAAAGTGGTTTATCAATCATGGGTACACCTGAAAACTGGTGTACTCTCAGGAGTTAGGGTAGGCCACATTTCCTCCCTGCCAAAGCCTCAACAATTGCACCGAAAACCCACAATCACCACCCACATTAACGCCCCATCTTCAGGCTTTACCATTGCAGAAACATCTAACGTACAAAAAACTACAGGCATGTGGTATTTGAACTGAGATCTCCAGGACTTTGGTGGAGTGAGTATAGACAACATCCCTATGTCTTTCATCTTCAAGAAGTCCAGGTAGCTGTCGCCATGTCCCACCACTGCTATATCAACCACAGAGTTTAGAATTCCTGGGTCACGTGTTTGTATATGCAGCTATGCAACACCTCCAGATTTTTCAATACTTTCACTTTAGTAAGAACTCACCAAATAACAAACAAAATAAGCGTAGAATGATCAACTAATAACAAATAGCTTAATAAACCTTCAGATGATTGAATGACTGCATCCCACAGATGAGTGAGTCTATTCTGTGTCTATCTCTCTACCTCGGACTCATTTTACTCAGCATAATAGTTTCCATGTCCATCCATGTATAGGAAACATGCATGGCTTTATTTTCCTGAAAGATGCATAATATTCCATTGTGTATATGTACCACAGTTTTTTTTTTTTTTTTAGCCACTCATCTATTGTTGGATATCTGGGCTGTTTCCAGGTTTTGGCAATTGTAAATATAGCAGCAAAAATGCTGAGGGCATTTTTTGTATTGCGTTTTGTGTTTGGGGTATGTTGGTAGGAGTGGTAGTGCTGGAACCAATGGTAGTTCAATTTCCACGTTTTTTGAGGAATAGCCACATTGTTTTCCAGAAAGGCTGGACTAGATGGCATTTCCACCAGCAGTGAACGGGGTTAGATTTTTTTTATTAAGTTCTGTCAGTACCTTTTATATCTTAGATTTTAGCTCCTTATCTGATGGGTATTGGGTGAATAGTTTCTCCCATTCCGTGGGTTGACTTTGTACACTAGTCACTGTTACCTTTGAGACACAGAAGCTTCTCAGTTTAATTTAGTCCTACTTGTTGATTTCTGCATCCACTTGTTTGAAAAGTGGTATTTCTCCTTGAATATGCCTTTAGTGTCAATGCCATGGAGAGTTTTACCTACATGTTCTTCTATCTACCTTATTATTGAAGGTTTAAGGTCTATATCTGATAATAAATGTGAAGAAATTGGAAGTTATCCTTGGATTGTTAGAGATGAAACTGGCAGGGGAAAAAATCCACTCATAGATGTTGATACAGGTGAACAAACCTATAAGTTTTATGGTAAGAGTGGGGGGGGGGTTTAGATGCCAGAAAGTGTCAATAGGAGAGAAAGGCATAGAAAAGTGTATATTTTATGTTGAGCATTACTTTGTGCTAAAATATTTTAAATGTTTTACACCGGGACAAAGTGATAGCTAATTTGGCCAAGTGCAAGCTTTGAATGTGGGAGGATTGAACTTGATCTGGATTACTGAATAGTCCCCTAAACACTGTTGTGAGAAACTCCAGAAGTCCAGAAGTAACCTCACATAGAGCAATGCCATGTATAACCTCAAAGCTTCCCCACCAAAAAAAATTTAGCTAAATGAGTATTGTTTTCTTTACTTTTACTAATGAAAACATTTAATCAAGAAATTGAGATAGTTGAAATGTATGTTTCAATGTTTCTTTTCTTTCTTTCTCTCTCTTTCTCTCTTTCTTTCTCTTTCCTTCCTTCCTTCCTTCCTTCCTTCCTTCCTTCCTTCCTTCCTTCCTTCCTTCCTTCCTTCCTTCCTTCCTTCCTTCCTAACTTTCTTTATTTTTTCTTTATTTTTCTTTCTTTATTTTTTTGTTTTTGGATCACCCCGGGCTGTGTGGTTCTGTGCTCCTGGTTCTGTGAACTCCTGGTTCTGTGCTCCTGGCAGGCTCCGGGGGCCATATAGGATCCTGAGGATCCAACTCGGGTCCGTCCTAGTTCTACTACATGCAAGGCAAATGCCTTACTTCTGTGCTATTGCTCTGGCCCCCTCAATGTTTCTTACTGCTCTTTATCTAGTCCATTCTACACCATTTCTAGAAGCATCAGCATTTCATGTGCATAATTTGGAAATCTCTTCATGATGATGGTGATATTGCTTTCTGTTGTGAAATATAGAAAATTTTCTTTTTGAGCACCATATTCCCAAATGAATATTACTAGCTATATGCAATGCAGAGTAAAAATATTAGTAAAATAAATTTATTTGGATTATTATAGTGACTACCTAAATATTTTTACCACAAGTTTTAAAAATAATGTATCAATGGGGCCGGGCGGTGGCACTGGAGATAAGGTGCCTAGGACGGACCGCAGTTCGATCCCCCGGTTCCCCATATGGTCCCCCGTGCCTGCCAGGAGTGACTTCTGAGCAAATAGCCAGGAGTAACCCCTGAGTGTCACCGGGTGTGGTCCAAAAACCAAAATAATAATAATAATAATAATAATAATAATAATAATAATGTATCAAAATGATGACATTTTTCTCCAAAGAAATATGAAATCGTTTTTGTTACAATATAAGTAAACCTCAGTTAACTAGCCTTTCATTTGAAGCCATGGAAACTTTATTATGCTTGAGTGGCTTTATCATGCTTAGTTCAAAAAAGCCTAAATGAACCAGTAATAATTTGTTCCTTACATCTTTAAAATGTCCTGTCTCTACTCTACTGCTACTCTGTTCCCTACAGATTGGGATCCTTATGGTTTGTCCTATGGCTTCACTTTGAGAAGTGTGTTAGGCAGACAGATACAACCTGGGAACAGAAGTAGTTTCTGAAGCTCCACGAGACTTTTACTGAAGTAGACTGTGGTTAAGCTCAAAACACGTTTTCTGTCTGTTAAGGGAGTTAAGGGAGTTAGTGGATTAAGGAGAAAAAGGGAGTGAAGTTCCTGGCAGCAAGCAGAATACCTTGACTAAGATGAGATGAGAGATGAAATGTTTCAGAGCACTGTGAAGATTAAAAACACCTTGATGATTAGATGTGCTCCCTCTTCTTCCAGGAGGAAAGAATGAAATGGAAGAAGTTGAAGATGTAATCCTAGAAAACAAGTGAAAAACATAATCAGAAATAAATGTGAAAAGTTTGGCCTGATTTTGCAGGAGGGACACGACAGAACCATAGTAAAATGACTTTCTGTAAACAGAATGGAATTTGCAACACATCTTTATCACGAAGTCGGTGAAAATCCAAGATTTCCCTGGATTTTTGTCATTTAAATTATAGTTAGGAAAGACATGCTTACATTAAATCATAGAAAAATTCAAATTGAAGGGATCCATTTATCCACTTTAAGTTTACTTCTATATCATTTAGGAAAGGTATACTTTTATTTGTTTGTTTGTTTTGTTTTTGTTTGGAGGTCACACCTGCCTGCACTCAGGGGCCACCCTTGACTTTGCACACAGAAATCGCTCCTGTGAGGCACGGGGACCATATGGGATGCCGGGATTCGAACCACAGTTCATTCTGAATAGGCTGCTTACAAGGCAAACACCCTACCGCTGTGCTACCTTTCGGCCTCAGAAAAAAGTGTATTCTTAATTTTCATAGCAAAATATTAATATCCACAAGGAAATATAAGTTCTATTTCTAGAAAGTTTAAAGTATAATGCAATTTTCTTCTAAAGAAAAGGAAATATGTATATTTGCCAGATAGTAATATCCTTGAAAATTTAGCCTTGAAAATTCCTCGGAAGTTGGATTCCCTCATCAAATATGAACAGGTAATAGCTGTTTCCTTAACACCAAACTATTAGGTTATTAGATCTTTTCTTTTTAGATAAAATAATTACAAAGTCTTTTATATTCTCAGAGACCATTTTTGGATCTCCCAACTTATGTCTAGACTATGATATCCAAAAATATCAATATCACTCTAGATACGTTTGATTAGAGATAAGTAGTGAAGAGTTCATTCTAGGCAGTTGGTTTCATTAAGTCCAGCCAAACACTGATTGAGATTTATGGAGTAGTTATATGCAGGCAATTTCTTAAGAGTTTTAATGCATCATTTTATTAAATCTTTTCAATAACTCTATGAGGTAGGAACTATTAATATTCCATTTTACAAATTGACAATTGGAAGCCAAGATGAACTAAATAATTTCTCCAAAGTCACCAAACTAGCAAAATAGCTAAGTTAGGATTTGAAATTAAATTTGCTTGACTTCATTAGGTGATGATTTTTTTATGTGTTGGTGTATTTTTATTTATTTCCCTTTTATCAAGTTGTGAAGATTGTTTTATTGAATCAAATGATGTATAAAGACTCATATCATATGGAGTCATATAGAGACTATCATTAAATCTGAGTTAAATACCCTTGGTGCAGACATTACTAACTCCCATTTGCACATGTAAATAAATGACTCAGATTAACAACAAATTTTTACTAATCCATATATGGCACTTTTGCCAATAGTAAAAAAATATTAAGTACAGTTTTATGAAAACAAAGTATCTTACCTCTGTACTCAAAGGTCAACACTGCTTCCATAATATCAACACTTTCCATAAAGTCACAAATATATAGTCCAGAAAATTGTTTAAAATAATTCTAGAAGAATCAAATTTGTCCCTTCAGACATCAGATCAAGAAAAGAAAAAAGAACCAGAATAATGGAGATATATGCAGAGAGGAAGGAGGAGTAAGGGAAGAGAGTAAGGGAAAAGCAATAACAATTTGTCAAAGAGGGATGATCTTCTTTAGCCTCTCCCAACAAATCTGACTTTTTATGAATTTTCTCCCCCCCCCAACTGCAAATGTGACATTCTTTTAAATATGCGCTAAAAGTGTAAATCAGAGCAAAGACCATATTTCACGCCAAGAGGCTTGTATATCCGTCAGGTATTTATGGCACTGCTGTTAGCCAACTCTTCCATCTGGGATGTCTTTAGTCATCTTTCATCTGGTACACCTATTAGAGAACTCCAGAGCCATCCATAACAAAGGGACTCATCTTTTAAAGCTCCTTTGGCAGAAGGGAGAAATCTAAAGGTTTCCCATAAAGCCTGTGTTTCTTTCACCATGTGTTTAAAGTGGTTGTTTGATATGATAATGTCTTTGGTGGGGAAACTTGGCCCTGCCTCTCAAGGATAATAAAGGACAATTATTTTATTCTGTTGTGCGGTCTAATGAGGCACCATCCATTAAAAGCATAAAGGTTTGTATAATCTACAAATTATGGAGAGAAGAGACGGAAGATCTCTGCCCCCCACCTAAAAAAGTAAAAGCTTTGACAAAATAAGGAGCTTTTATTCTTCCCATTGTGTATGGAATACCTGCTATAATTTAAAGGCAGTTTTAGACATAACAGAAGAGGAAATATGTAATACTCTCTCATTAAGTATGATCAAATATTCCTGGAACCAGGTTGTTTTCCATAACTTTTCAGTTTGACTCTGTTAAAGTAAAGGTACAATCTAAAACCTAAACAAGAGCCTTTTTATTTCTTTTATTAATCATTTTGAAAGAGATGAATGCATTGCTGGAAAAAAATCAAAATAATGGCACTAATTGTTACTTTGGACACCCCAATGTTATCTCATTAATTCCTCAGCAGAATGCCTCATTATGAAAATAATATGAGGGGAGTTCCAATCCAAAAAAATAAGCCAGGAAACAAATTCACTTCTATAATGTTCCAAAATGTCTCAGAAAGAAATAAAACTGGAAAACTTTCATCCCATTCCAATCACAGACACTATATCCTCAAGGAACTGTAATTCGTCTTGACATGACTGCTTAGAAGATTCTAAACACAGAGACCCATGCTAGAGATCACTCTATTTCCATCTTTGGCTGGGATGCTGACACACAGGCCTGCAAGTGTCTCCCATCTATTAGACATTCAGAACAGGGAAGGGTTGGCTAAATGCGCAGGGGTGAGGAAGCTGCAGAGTTTTATGCCTTATTAATTGGACATTGCTATTTAAACTCTTGAAGACTCCAAATGGCTTTGGCATGAGATCAGAACCATAAAATAAATGGACTCAAGAAGTGAAAAGAAATACCCTGAGCTAGTCCATTTCCTGTTTCTCCTTATCCTAAACTGTATCTGGTACCAGACTTTCAAGCTCAAATTCAGTCAGCCTTTAAAAACTGCTGCAACTGTAATTGATACTTTTCTTCTTTTTTAAGCTTTGGCCTCTACAAGAGGTGGTGTTTTGAATGCTTACTTGACTGTCTCTCCTTTTTATTTTTAATCTGCCAACAGGTTTGCATCTATTCAAGCTATTTGATCAGAGAAACCTTTTCATTTTTTTTTCTGTTTAGTGCCTATTCTTTTGTCAAGCAATAGTAACTTCTATTTTTTTTTATATCTTTCCAAGAGTTGTTTCCTATGGAGAAGAATGAAAATCTCTGACAGTAAGTATGGGTAAGGTTCTGAATAAAGAATATAGGAGAGAAAAAGATCAGCATACATTTTGTTCTTTTTTTTTTCTTTGATACTCAGGAAGGTTGTATGAAGTTGTATGACACTGTCTCCTAAAAATGAGCATAGTATATGGCAATAAAACCAGATACTTCTTATCACTGTCAAACCATTCTCTTATCCCCTTCCTCTGGTCTAATATATTATTTCATAACTGATCCATGAGAAGATCAAGGAAAACATTAAAGATACAAGTGGCGAAGAAACAATATGGAATACTGAAGTTCTATTAGAATGTGGAGTTAACCCAAAATTATTGTACAAAGCTTAGGATAAAGATGCTATTCTATTGGGTCAGGGTATAATGGGTAGGATACTTGTTTTGAACTCCATATGATTTTCTCAGCATTGCCAAGAGTAAGCTCTGGGTTAGAGTAATCCACACATCAGTGTATGGTCCCAGACGCTCCTTGCCCTGACATGCTATCTATTGATCCCAAGAACATAAAAATATTAATTTGAAATAATGTGTGCTGAGTTACATTTATTGCAATGTGTAGTATAATAATTAAAATATTGAAGCAATTTAAATGTTCAATCCAATAGAAAAATTGATGGTATATATTCACCATGGAACACTATGTAGCCATAAGAAAATATGAGGAGTATTAAACAAAATAAAATCTTGAAATTCAGTTCAGTTTGGGAGGGTGGAGAGCATCAAGATTAGTAAGATAAGTCAGAAGGAAAACAAACATGTCAGAAGGATGAATACTCTGATCTATCTCTGCTGCAGAATATAAAAACACAAAACAGGGAACAGGCAGTTATGAACATCAACACTTGTCCTTGAATTATAAAACCCAGATTAATAAACATTTGGAAGACAGATAGGGCAGATGGGAATGAGAGTCATATTAAAAGTAATAAAAGGACATTGGTGGAGGGTATTGACACTTTAGTGAATTGACTACACTATATACATATTGATTTGATGAAAACAATAACAAAAGAAAAAATGGAAGAATACTATGCTCCTTTTTTCAAAAATGTTTTTTATTATATCTTATGAGGCACCATTCACATACTTCGGTCAATAGTGTGTATTAGTGACACTTGTGGACATTCTTGTGTAAATGTCTGATGTATGACCCATATCTGTCATTTTTGTGTCATAAAAAGAGTATTTTCAAGTGTCCCAATGTCTTTGAGTTATTGATCCCTCCAGCCCCAGGAAACCACTGTTCCTTTCACTGTCTTCTTAGTCTCATTTTTTTCTAGGATATCACACAGTTGGGGATGACACAGTTGGCAGCCTTTTTTGGTTGGCTTCTCTCATTTGGTGATATACAACCAAGAGACCTCCTTGTCTTCTTTTGGTTTGATAGTTCATGTCCTTTTAGTGCTGGCTAATTTTTCATTGTTTGGTGGACGAGTTATGCTCTTTGAGTTGTTTCCATGTCCTAGCTACTTTTAGAAGTGCTGCAATATTCACACGTTGAATATTTCTTTTCAAACAAATGCTTTTGTACTCTTCAATAGCAGGATTTTTATGGCTAGAAAGAAGACATTTGATGAGGCTCACAAGATAGAGTTGTTTCCAACAGGCATCTTGTGGAGGACAGTGCAGTTCTGTAGTTTTAAAAAATGTTTAAACCATTTGATGGAGTGCAGTAGTAGATAGAGGGCAGTAGTACTCTAGATCCCAGCATCTGTATTTTATAAAGCAAAGTTACTTCAACTTATAATAAGTACAGTGCAGGTACTACTAAGTATATTATATGCCTGACTAAAGAAAAGAGAAAGAAGACATTCTTTTATTAGCCATATTGTGTCTATCTCTGAACAAGGTTCTATCACATTCAAACCTCAAAGCAAGACTTCAAAGAAACATAAATATTCCAAATTTATAAAAGAGAGACTGAATTTATTAATAACGTACTCTTAAGTGCCTGATATAAATACAAAGGTAGGAGGTAAGATATTTGCCTTGCATGCCTCCTTATTGGCTATTCCACCTTGGTTCAACCCCCAGTACCCCATGTGGTTCCCTGAGCACTGAGTCACTCCTGAGCAAAGAACTGGGGATATGCCCTGAGTACCACCAAATGTGGCACCAAAAGCACCCCTTTTAAAAAATAAAATATTATCAATATACTTCCCATGTTCTAATGTCAAAGGCTTCTATGTCATTTTATGCAGATACTATGCAACTCCCTAAACCATACCCTCTTGAGTCCTTCCTTTCCTGATCCCCTACCAACACTCAGCTTTCGTGACCTTTTTCTTGAAGTCTCACATTTTTGGCCATCAAATTTTCCTCTCCAGATAAAGTTTCACTTGGCTCCAACATTCCACTTCCTGCAAATAGTTGTCCACAAGAGGAAGCATGAGCAACCCAGATGGCAGGAAAAAAAGTATTCTGCAGTCTCACCTAGAGTCTTTTTTTAACTGAAGGCATAGTTGTATAAACAGATCAGACTTTGTATTTTACTCAGGGCTGGATTCAAATCCCTGGCATCACTTCTCAAGAGTGAGTCACCTTGAGCACCTTTTAATAATTTTTATTCTCAGAATAGCTATCTTTGAAATGGAGAGTGTAATACATTCCTCAAAAAAAGTTGAGATCATATGAGCTATGTAGTAGAGCACTGAGCATAATAAGGAGTGCTTAATACAGACTTAATAAATAGATGTTCTCATTTAGGGCACATGTCTAGAATTAAATAGTCTTCATCTCTACTTTAGAACTGATAAATGGAACTCGAATAGCAGAGAAGAAATGAGACTTTAGTACCTGGGAATATCCACCCCACTGGCCTCTCAGATGCTAAAGTTCCTTCATCCCCCTTGATGGAAATCACCCTTGCATTGCAATTTTTCTTGTCTTGCACGGTCCAATCAATACAATTGATTTAATGATTAATTTATTGTGTTCCTCAGTAAAAGCCCTGCATTGATGTCTTAAAATGGAATCTTATGGCATTTTAGACAAACAAAACTAATTGGCAGCCATCATTTAAAGGGAAAGCACAAAGCGTTCTAAACAGATACATGCAATCACAACCAATAAGAATAAGAATTATAAAAGCCTGGTGCTATTTTAAGAATGCAAAGTGGAGGAATGAGCTAGAGGATATGATTTCTCTGAGTTGCTGAGCTACATGGAAACATCATTTGTGCTGGCCAGCCAGACTTATCCATACTGATGCTATTCCTGACCTTGTCATCTCTGTGAGGATATTAGAAAAGCTTCCCCCCACCTTGTGTTCCTCTTTATTAATGGTTTCTTTTCATCTCATAGACTATTACAAGTGAGAGCTCCTTGCTTCCATTCATTGACTTGTTGAAGACCTAGAGACAAATCTATGTTCTAGAAAGTTGCCTGAGCTATATATTTCAGTCCTATGTGTTATTGATTGGTTCATTTCTGGCCTCTCCATACCCCCTTCTGAGGAAGTCTGAGAGGGCACTGTGCTTCCCAGAGGTCGTTCCCAGAGGTCCTGGGAAGGCTAACTGGCCACACGGTGTCAGTGTTGCTGCACTGGAGGAAGGTTCCAGGCCCTGCTTTCTGGCAGCAGGAAATGCTCTCTGAGTCCCTCATACAACCAACTCTTAGGTGAACCAGAACAAAATATCAGCATCTAACATCCATTATATTCTCTGTTTTAGAATATATTCCTTCAGAGATAAGTAATAAAATTATTTTAATATACTTTCCTAGATGTTTTGATTATTAAGTTTAAGTCAATGTAAATATATTAAAAATATTCAATTTCTTTCACCAAGAACCCCTCTTAAGAGAGGCCAAAGTACAGTAAGTACGAATAAATAGCCCTGAATACAGATGCCCTGGGTTTGATCCCTGGCACCCCATAGATATGGTAAACATCACCAGGAGTTTTCCCTGAATGCAGAGCCAGGATTAATCCCTGAGCAACACAGGGCATTTAAAACAGACAAGTAACAAACAAACAAACCCAAGAAACTCTTTCTTCTTTTTTAATTGATGGTTTTGGGTCACACCCGGCTGTACTCAGGGGTTACTCCTGACTCTAAACTCAGAAATTCCTCCTGGCAGGCTCTGAGGAGCATATGGCATGCTGGGATTCAAACCACTGTCCTTCTGCATGCAAGGCAAATGCCCCACCTCCATGCTGTCTCTCTGGTCCCCAAGAAACTCTCTTAACTGAATTGCTGCCTCACCCTATGTTGATAGAACCTGATGAGACAGCTGAGTGTCCTGCTAAAATTCCTGGCATTTGGGCCCTACTTGACCTCTTCTACCTAAGTATTTACAACCTGAATATTTTCTCTTCTAGTGCTGTGCCCCTATTTGTCGATGCATGGCAGTTGGACTTGAACACACCTCTTGTGTAATCCTACTGAATGACAGTTGAACCTGGACATAACCCCTGACTCGCCCCTTGAACAATCCCCCTTGTCATGTCCAGTATAAAAGGAAAAAATTGGACATTTTTTTTTTGTCTCACTAGGATAGTGATCAGAGCAGTTCCTGTTAGTTCACAGGGGGACAGAGATACAGCATTGGAGAGATACTGCCTGCTTTGTATTTATTCATTTCTCTTTCTTCTTTAAATCCAGGCCCTCCCCAGCCACCTCTGGCAGGTGAATTTCTACCCACCCTTTCTAAGAAACCCTTGGGAATCAGCAGCAGGCCTCAGACTCAAGGAGAAATAAAAAGTATACTTGGTTTCTCTTTCTCTCCTCTCTTTCCCTCAGTCCTGGAAGTCCTATATGTTGGCATCCCTGAGTAGGCATGAGACCTCACCTGGATGCTAGGACACACAGAAACTTGCAAGCCTTGCACCAGGTCCAAGCAGCCTGGTGCCTCTGCACCTACTAGCTATAGGACCATAAACAATTTTAAAATTTTGTGCCTGAGATTCCTTGGATCCATAATAGGATTTATAATTCTTATTTTCTAGATGTCATATGATAATAAATTGGGCATATAAAGACTAAGTTTACAAGATCTGCTCAATAAATTAAATTTTAGGATGGGAGTGCTAGTACAGTTGATAGAGTGCTTGCTTTGCTTGAGACTAGCACAGGTTCGATTCCTCAAATATTCTAAAGTCTCCTGAGCACTGCCAGGACTGAACAGAGTAGAGCCAAGAGTAATCCCTGAGCACAGCCTGGAGCAGCAACCCCTCAAAGAAAGCTATTACAAAGTTTTTAAAATGTGAATGAATTGTCTGACAACTCAAATCTTGCACAATTCTCCAAATTCCTTAGAATGAAATATGCTGCATTGTATGTACCTACTTGGATGTGTATGTTGAATATATTTGAAAGAGTAAAGACAAATGAGTAATGGATGATAAACTACATGAGTACATGTAATCTATATAATAAATTTAATGACTACATGAGTACATGTGTGGGAGATAGAAAGAATGAGAGAACTCAAGTGACACAGAGCCCCTATAGGAGACATAGTTGCTGAATTATATCACATTTTTTCTCTGCCTTACATTTTTTTGCACTTTTAAAACTATCTATTTATTGTCAATTAGTACTTCTCAGATACTCAAAATAGAGCATTAGATGCAGTCTCTCCTCCAGACTAGACTAGGATTAGAGAGAACCTAGCCAAAGGAAGTGGACTCTGAAATTCTACAGTATTCCATAAGGCTTATTGCTGTGTCCCTTAAGTTCTCATTACAAGTCAGAAGGAAGATAATGGAACTTATCAATTCTTTATTTTGTGGGGACATTAAATAAGACTGTAAAACAAAGCAATTGAAGTCCCCTATACTTTTCACTCTTTTTGCTTAGACATATATGCTCAGGGTTATAATATCTAACATGAAATTTTCTTCTTAACCTACCAGGATATCTCCTATATTTTTTTCACTTCATAGATAAATAAAGTAGAAAAAAATATAATGTTATGTTTAAGATGGAGTTACTGTTTTGTAGGCAGGAAGTTAAAGACGTATGCACAATGTAATTTAATATAGACAAAAAATCTAATGGAGATTTGGAAGTGATAATACATGGTTAATATCACTTAACCAATTAAGCACTTAGCAAATAACATTTCTGCTTGCCTCCCATGTCCCACTGCTCTCTTCCACTCAAGTTAATACCTGCTATTAGACCCCATTTCTATTTTGCACATAGTCCTTTATCACTTTATATGTATCAATAAATATGAAATTACTTATAATTTTGAAGTTATATTCTTCAAGCCATGGATTTCTGTCATAGATTCAGATGATTTAGGCTGATTTTTCTCCATGTTGACCTGAAAAACATTATAGTAGACATTGAGATGAGTTCAGATAGTTCATACATATATGATCTATATAGTATATATAGATAGTATATATAGGTCATATATATATCAAAATCCTATTTTTCAGAAAAAACTGAGAATCAGATAATTAAATGCATACTTTCCACCACTGTAAAAATAACTGTCCACCATGTCACTTTTCTCTCTTACTTATAAGGCAATGGGTTATGATCTAAAAGGTAATGAAACTATATGAGGTCAGAAATAAATACATAGTCCTTTTCCCAAGGCAGATATTTTAGTTCTTGAATATAAACTCTTCAATGGCCTTATAGTCAGAATACACTAAGTTATTATGTGTCATTGTCATTCAGACTTAGATTTTTCATAGAATTAAAGACTTCAAGACATGCATTAATAAAGTAAAGAAACAAAGTTCCTCTAAAATAAAGAATCCAATGAATTAAATTTATACTGGATATCCACTATCTTCTTCCAACCCTGATTAATATGCCCTATGAGTCACTTAAGATTACCAGTTATGGAAAAACATAAAAAGCTTTGGAAACGCTTCAAATGCACTTTTATATTCAAGGTGCACCATAAAAATTAAAAATTAGCAAATCTGAATCTCTAGTTCTAGAGAAATAAGCTCAAAGTATACACTTATTTCAAATCTTTATTTCCAAATCATAACTGGTCATCAATATTAAAGACATGCATGTACATCTGATAACATAAATACATTATGCATTATTTTACTTTGAATTTGATACAAGAGCTGATTTGGTGACTATTGGTTCCTATATTAAATAATTGCAATCATCTAATGACATAAACATAGCATAAGCATATGTGTACAAGCACATACTAATGAAGAAAATTAGGCTCAGAAACTTAAAGGATTAATCTCAGATCCTACAATTAAATAAGCCCTGCTTTCCTTCAGCTACTATATGCCCTTACTATGCACCTTCCTAATGAAAAATAGTCTTTCCCTTTGCTTCTAACAACATAGGTGGGGAAGCTTCTTGGTCATGTGAGATCTTTTTTTTTGGGGGGGGGGCACACCCGGTGACGCTCAGGGGTTACTCCTGGCTATTCGCTAAGAAGTCGCTCCTGGCAGGCACGGGGGACCATATGGGGAACCGGGGGATTGAACCGTGGTCCGTCCTAAGTTAGCGCAGGCACCTTACCTGCAGCGCCACCGCCCGGCTCACCCCCAAAAAAAGTTTTCATTTGGGCTGTATGTTTTTTCTCTCTACTCCTATAATCTATTCTTTACCTCTACTATTAAAGTTTTATTTACCTCTACTGTAAAATTTCTTTACCTTTAAGGCTGGATAGTACAGCATGTAGGATGTTTTTGCCTTGTTGACTTGGGTTCAAATTCGATGTCCGTTATAGTCCTCTAAGCACCACCAGAAGTGACTCCTGAGTGCAGAACCAGGAGTAAACCCTGAGCATGGCTTGGTGTGCCCCCCCCCAAAAAAAAGATTTATCTCCAATCTGAATATTGTGCAATTGAGATTAAAATTATTTTTTGTTGTTTGTTTTTTTGGGCCACACCCGGTGACACTCAGGGGTTACTCCTGGCTATTCGCACAAAAGTCGCTCCTGGCAGGCACAGGGGACCATATGGGGAACCAGGGGATCGAACCGCGGTCCATCCTAGGTTAGCGCAGGCAAGGCAGTCACCTTACCTCCAGCGCCACCACCCGGTCCCTGAGATTAAAAGTATTTTTTGTGTGCTTCCTTTTCATAGTAACTTGTAAATTTTGTAAGAAATAGGATGTGTTCTCTCTCTCTCCTTTATTCTTTATATACCTGCTCTCACACTGCTTATTTTACAGCAGGTAAGCATTCATCAAACCTTCTGTCATGGGATTTCAATTCTCTATAAAGCACAGAATTGAGCCAAACCAAACTGAAGCCAGTTATCTCTTCATATCCCCAAACATTTCTGTATTATTCAACATTTCCTCCAGTTCCAACCTTAAAACATATATTATATGTTGATCCAAATAAGTAACAGTTTTATTGTTTTGCTCCCATGGTGAATGATTATGTCATGGAGAAATTTGAGGGAAAAAGAGCACATAAAATCATACATTCTATCAAATGTTGTAATCGAAATCTTGCTATAAGCACAGGACTAAGAACAAAGAAAGCTCAAAGTGAATCTTAGCTATTAGTAAAACAATCACAATTTCAGAGAATAGGTTAGAGGTTTTTTTCATGGTTAAAATAATAAACACTTGGTTTCATGGATCTAGAGTAGATTTTAGCATTTTTTTCCCACTTGGTGCTTACCTAGGCTGAGCAGCACCAAATGGAACATTAAGATACTAGTGCTTTGGGGGCCAGAATGATAGCACAGAGGTAAGGCATTTGCCTTGCACGTGGCCAACACAGGATGGACCCCAGTTCGAATTCTGGCATCCCATATAGTTCCCCTGAGCTTGAGCCTGCCAGATATGACTTCTGAGCACCGGGCCAGAGCAGTGGCACAGCGATAGGGCATTTTTCTTGCATGCGCTAACTTAGGATGGACCATGGTTCAACCCATGTGGTTCCCCAAGCCAGGAGCGATTTCTGAGTGCATAGCCAGGAGTAACTCCTGAGCATAACCGGGTTTGGCCCCAAAACAAAAACAAACAAACAAATAAAAAAGATGCTAAAACTTAGAATAGATATGGGTAGTTAGATGCTGACATTGGGCTACTCTGGTTTGGTAAAGTTATTCTCTCTGGAGTAGATGACAGTAAGCACTATAGTTTGCCATGTGGTGAGTGTTCCTGATGGTGATGGTGTAATTAAGACTAACAAGGATGATCACTGCATGAAAAATTAGTTTGATGGTCCTCTTAATTTTTTCTTTTTTGGGCCACACCCTGTGACACTCAGAGATTACTCCTGGCTATGAGCTCAGAATTTGCTCCTGGCTTGGGAGACCATATGGGATGCCAGGGATTGAACCGAAGTCCGTCCTTGGTTGGCTGAGTGCAAGGCAAATGCCCTACTGTTACACCATTGCTCCAGCCACCCTCTTCTTTTTATTTAACTTGTCAGCAGGTTTAGCACTATGAAGGCATCAATAGAAGAGGATTCTAGAGCTGCGATATTTGTTCATAAATTTTACAACTTGGCCAGCAGAACAGATTCCTATGGTTTTATGATTTGTGATTCTATGTGTCACTTTCTCTTTTACAAAAGACTTTGAGGTAAGCTTTTTTCTCTCTGTCACCCTCTCTCTCCATATCTAACAATCAACCCTAAAGGGGATTCATAAATAACACCCCCAAAATTCCATCTTTGGCTGATTCATTACCTCTAAAAAATTCAGAGAGCTTCTTGTCTTCCTGTTCTAAACATGCTAAACATAAATTATGACAGTTTTAAACTTTATAATCATCTAGGAAAATTAAAATGATTCAACTTGACAAGTGAAACTCCTTATAAACTATTGCAACCATTTCTATTTTTTTCACTTCTTTTACCTGTCTTCTCCCTGTTCATTGAATTTCTTAACCTTTCCCATTCTATGCTGCACTGGCTGTTTGAACTGTCAGGAATTCTTTTTTTCCTATTTATTTGATATTTTCTATGTATCCGGCAACCAACCTTTGTTCTTCTCAAAAGAAATGCAAATTGCTGTCCTTCTGACCTTCCACTCACTACATTTTGCCAGCCTTCTATAATACTGACAATCTACCCTCCTTTCCTTAACCAAAAACAGAGTTCCGGTGATGTAAGAAGGAAATTTAGTGGCAGGAAATAAGGGGTCAAAGGGGATCCTGACCATGTGACCCTCTCTCTCCCCTCCCTTGTGGAAACGCTGTAAACCAAGCGGAGAAGATTTGCTAATGAGTTTCCAAGAATGAGAGATCCAAATGGCACCAGGTGGATGCCAAGAAAGAACAAAAAACGTTGGGGGGACTAGTTACTTGGCTTTGATTCTGAGCTCAATCTTACAGATCTCCCCTGAAGTTTCCTTTTGAGTCATTTGTTCCACCTGGGATAATTCCTATTTTCTGGAGTAGGCAGGTATTCAGACAAAAACCATGGCAAAGAATAACTAGGTGCATATGCTTGGCATCCTTTATGTTATCTTTCTCAGTGCCTGAGTAGGGATTTGGGATCTTGGCTTTCACACAAACCAGCATTATTATGTCCCGCACATGCAATGCTATTTGTTTCTGTGTCTTTATTCCCTGTTAAACTGTGAGCTTTTGGGAGCGTATTCTTGTTGGCCCAATTGTATGCTTTAGCATTGCAGTAATGGCAATATAACAGAGTAGAGATATCATGATGGCTTACAGTAAAGTTTTTGCAAAGCATCAGGTTAGACTTACATCTGCTTGTTTCTACTTCATGGAGGTATATCTTTGGAAAGATTATTTCAGTATTTATAATTTTACCATCTATTAAATATATGTGTGTATTGAATATATGGTGTAATCATAAATATATTTAGGTTTTCAGGACATTTATCAGCATATCAGAGGCACTTAATAAATGTCAATAAACATTAAGCATTCTATGGAAACTTTTCTGAGGTCCCATTTAAATTGACTTGTGGCAGTGTGGTGGTCTTTAAAAAACAAGGCTTGGGAGTCAGAATTATATCCCTTTTTGGTGGGGCTACAAGTGATCTTGTCAGACAGATGAAACCTGTATTCTACCATTGAGTTCATAGCGATCCAAAAATGCTGATTTGGAAATAAAAATTTGCCACTTCTAATTTTCATTAACATCAACAAGTTAGTTAATCTGTCTCAGCCTCAACAATACCTTTCTTAATTCTAAATAGATGTTCCTATTGTCAGCATCTATTTGTTTCAGTGTAGTTTCTGAAGCCCTGTGCTCTAGCCAGAATGTTGCTTCCTTATAAGGAGAAATTCTATGCCAGGGGACAAAAGAGAAGCTGATTTGAAAAGTCCCTGGATGAAAGAAATACCTGAAGTGTTGGATTCTCTATCAGAAAATATTTTATGAATTATAATGACTCTTTGTTATTTTGTCATGGCTTGAACAGTTAACAGGTAAAAATATTATTATTTACCTGTCTGTACTTATTCTAGGTAATTAGGGTACCACTTACCACATTGTGTATTCAATATATTTCAAAATACAGCCTTTTAATTTAGTTAATACTTCTTTTTTTTTTGGTTTTTGGGCCACACCCAGTGACCCTCAGGGGTTACTCCTGGCTATGCGCTCAGAAGTCGCTCCTGGCTTGGGGGACCATATGGAAACCAGGGGATCCAACTGTGGTCCGTCCTAGGCTAGCACAGGCAAGGCAGGCACCTTACCTCCAGCGCCACCGCCCGACCCAATTTAATTAATACTTCTAAATATTGTGAATAGATGTGTAATTATTTTCATTTTCATCATATTCAGAAAGTTTAGCAATCTCAAATGGAGGATACCTTGGGATCTATGCGGATGAAAAGTTGAAATAGTTAAGACGAATTGGGGTCTTAGAGTTGTAGGATGAGCCATAGTTGGATATTGATAGCTACTGAGAACTAACTTCATGTCGAGCCATTTCATTATTCATCAATGACAACAACTCAGGTGGGCCTTATTAAGTTCATTTTATAGCTTAGGCAACTGAAAAAAATTTCACAGACCTAACGTGTAGCAGTTCCAGTATTTAAAATATAATTCACTTTGCTTGTAAAACAACAACAGTAACTTTTAGACATGTCCTGATATATAAAAGGGATTTAATAAACATTTGAGTCTGATGGGTGGATGAAGATATATATGAATATATGGTTGAATGTGTACATGGATGGATGGATTGATTGATATATGTTTGTATGTATGTGTATGTATGTATGTATGTATGTATGAGGGGTTGATGGATATATGAATAGATTGATGTGCCAATGAACAAATAAATAGATGAATAGATGGCTAGGTAGTTGGATGAATAAACTTATCAATTGATGGATGCCTATGTACATCGATGAGTATTCTCCAAATTCCAGTAAAATAAATTTTAAAAATCATAGGATGTTTAGATGGGTTTTAGCCATTTGATTATGTGCCAAGTAAGAGAGGAGGATATATGAAGCTCAACAAGTGTTGCCTGAAGCCATTGACATCTGCAAGGAAAGGAATAAGCTTTTCAGACACTTCCCCTTAAGCCCCATTTGCTGAGTTGACAAGTTAATTACTCAGCTATCAAGAGATAACTTGGTAGCAGTAACACGTATAACTGTGTAATTATCAGGGGTTCCAATAGTCACTGTGTAATTATCAAGTAGTTTTCATGAAACAACATGTGTTTGCTTGTAAATATACAATTAAGCGGTGCTGCCACTGTTAACTATAAAACAAAACCAGCATCTGGCACTTAAGGTACCAGCTGTGGGTCTCGACAATTAAACTTTTCTTTAACTTTCCAAAAGATGCCAAATCACAGCTCAAAGAGATCATCTGAAACCCTAAATCATTCTATTTATTTGGCCCGAAACAATACTTACCTATAATACCTCTAAAAACCCTGCCTATTCTTTTAGCTCAGTTTAAATATATGCTCTTGTTCTTTAATTTTGCATATTTGTTAAACAAGTTGTATATTTTGACTCCCAAATTTTACTTAATGTCATAGACTTTTCACATATGCTTTCTAGCTGGGAATTTTGGCACCTCTGTCCATCAGTCATGACACAGATAGTTATTGGCCCATATTACATGGTAGTCACTGAATAAGAGACTAAACAGAATCGATATAAACCCAGTCCCTGCAAATGTTCCAAGAACTTACTGTAGATTAATTCTATAAGTTAAGAAATAAAATCTAGTTTATGGTTGTTAGTAGTTTAACTTACTAGTAGCTGGTTGTACTCTTTGTATTTACCTATTTTATTTTCAGTTAAGATATAGTTAATACATACTTTGTGCTATGTGCTTGTTGGGTGCAAGGTATTATACTAGAAACAAGACAGATAAGCTGCTGTTTATACACTAAATTTCCAAAGTATCTATCTCAAGGTCTGGAGCAAATAAAATATGTAGTAATATTTTGAGGAGGGATTTTGGGCCACACCCAGTGACACTCAGGGGTTACTTCTGGCTATGAGGTCAGAAATTGCTCCTGTGGGCTTGGGGGACCACATGGGACACCTGAGTCAGTCGAGAAAAAGGCAAATGCCCTACCACTGAACCACCGCTCCAGTCCTTAAATATACAGTAAATTTTTGTCCTTACCAATTACATTACTTAACAACACTAGTAATATTTATTAAAATCTTTAAGTTTGTGCTATTCAAGAGAATCAAGTGACATAAATAAATAACAATACAGAATATATTTATTATTATAGTTAAAACATTTTTGTGTAAAATTTATAATTTGTATTTGAAAATTGATAAAATATAATAAATCTGAAGAATACTTGAAAAACATTGTAGCACAAAATAATTCATTAAAATTCTCCAATTTATAGTTTATTAAAATTTATGCCAATATGCAATCGTTATTTCTTCCCTGATATTTTGCTTCCCACTTTTTATTAATTTATTATTCTTTTACATTACTATAAATTTTATACATATAGAAACCCTATGTATGTATAGAATTTACCAACATCAAAATTTCAGTGATATCCAATGAACAAAATGACTAGCTTTCTATTCTTTCTAATTGACTATATGTTTCTCTCTAAAAAAGCATCAAAATACCCCCCGATACTTCCAATTGTTTATATATATATATTTTCATTCTACCTTTTCTTTAGAACACAAATATCTCTATTTGAGTCATGTGGGTAGCATATTTTTGAAGGGGTATGAAAATGTACTCATTAAATATGTGTAGTCCTGGAAGCCAAGATATCTAAGTAATAATGTTAAAATATCTATCTTCTATGACCACTCTTTATCCTATTACAGATGTACCATACTTTTGTTTTCCCTTTCATACCTAAATATATTATGAATTCATTCAATCTATATTTGCATAATAACAATATTTATTTATTTACTTTTGGTTTGGGGAAACACCTAGAAATGCTCAGAATCACTTCTGTCTATATGATTGGGGTTACTCCTCTCAGGACTCAGGGACGATCTGCTCTGTCTTATATTAGACATAACATACTAACCCAAGCACTGTATCGGTAATATTAATTCTCTAACACTGAGTGAATACTTTTTATCAGCACTGTTTTAGGCATAGAATATATATCAAAATTAAAATTAAGAAGGGCCCACAAGGAATTTAGATTCAAAAAGACTGATAATAAATTAAATAGTAATTCATATTATCGCATATGGTATGGCATAGAGTAGAGGTCAGAGAATACTAGAGAAGTGTACTTTTCCATAGAATAGAAATAGAAATCCCTTAATAGGTGTCTGTGGGGTGAAGGAAATAAACATTTCAATACTACAATAGGATACGAAAATTGATTCAAAGCCTTTTGAATTATATTCTCTATGTATTCTCTTTTCTATTCTCCACTATATACTCCCTTTGATATTAATTCTAGCATTATTTAGAATGCTCAAAGTCTAGAACCCACTTTAGAGTCTAACCACTACTGAAAATGGTTTATCTACTGCAATAAAAGTTTACACTAAAATCATGTGCATGATTAATGATGATTTTCCTTTTTTTTTTTTTCTCTGTGCTAGGCATGTAGTTCATAGGCATCCAAGTCATTCATACAGTAGTAAGTCCTCTGGAACTAGTTGACTGTTTAATACTTATTCTGTCAAACTCGCTTAGCTTTATTAAAATACTTGTTTGAATTTTCAGGAAATTAATCTGCAGTTACTGTTTTCTCTTCATATTCCACATCGATTGCCCAATCAGCAAGCATCCTCTTGAAGAACTCAAGCAATTAACTGGTGATGTTTCCAACTGCATGTAATGTTTGCATGACTTTCATTTTTAAGACATAACATTTTAATGTATAAGTTCCTGTGAATAAAAAGCAAGAATAAAAAATTCCTGTGAATAAAACAACTTGTCCATCTAGTCAGGCAAAGCAGAAATCATAATATCATTTGGCAGACAAAAATTCAACTACTGCATTACCAATGCAGTGTCACCTTAGTATCACATAAGACTATTAGTGACCCAGTCTCTCAACAATTCTGTTGATTTGGGGCCCGGGAGATAGAAGGCGTTTGCCTTTCATGCAAAAGGTCATCGGTTCAAATCCCGGTGCCCCATATGGTCCCCTGTGCCTGCCAGGAGCGATTTCTGAGCTTGGAGCCAGGAGTAACCCCTGAGCACTGCCGGGTGTGACCCAAAAATCAAAAAAAATACCAAAAAAACAAAAAACAAAAAAACAATTTTGTTTATTTAATTCTATAAATTGCCAGTCAGCCAGCCCACTTCTGTCCACTCCTGTTAGATTATATTCCACCATCAATTTATTTTCTAAGTCACCTTCTAATTGGGTTTACTTAGCTACCCACAGACATCTTTTTAATATATTCTCTATTGGGATCAGAGCAGTGATACAAGCGATAAGGTGTCTGCCTTACATGCACTAACCTAGGACAGACTACAGTTCGATCCTCTGCCATCCCATATGGTCCCTCAAGCCGGAGTGATTTCTGATCCCATAGCAAGAAGTGAACCCTGAGTGTCATTGGGTGTGGCCAAAAAAACAAAAAAATCCTTTATCATAAATACATATGTATCACTCGCAAACTCAAAACTATTCCATTTGTTTCTACTGTTTCTGAATGACAATTATGACTTTAACCCATCCCCTTGCCTGTTTTCACCCTCCAATCCATACCAATGTACTAGTACATTTGGCTGGCTCTAGCTATCTTATATTTCTTTTATTTCATCATTATGGCACATCTCTGTTCCACCAGAGGGACTGGGAATATATTGGAACAAATTTCTCTTGCAGAGTATGAAGGACAATGTAGTGCTTTTCCGTATATCCTAGGAGTCATTTCTATTAATTATTTGCACTCTCTTCTTCTGTGTTTTTAATTCACAGGGGACCTTTAGCTTCTTTATGAATGATTTCCTTCTGGGTACCAAGTCACAATGCTGGCAGAAAGGGCTTGTGAATTTAAGCCTTAATGTTACCCCAATGTTTCCACAGAGAGCTTTCACTCAGGGCTCAAATTCAGAACTTGAAAGACCAGCGAGCTTGTTACAGACTCAGACAACTCAGAAGTGAGGCCAACAATCTAGATTTCCCTGAATGCACAAGTTGAAATCACTCTGCATAACTTCACCTGACAGTACACTATTTTTTGAATCCTCCCCTTTATTCTCTTCTCTGTTTTCACTCCATCCTTTAGTCATCTTTTTGCGATGGATCAAGTCTGCAGAAATAGATATCTTGAGTTCTACTGTTAGACAACCTTTTCTAACACACCTAGATAGCTTTTGTTCACTGTTTAGATATCAGATTAAATCTTATTAGAAACTCATGCTACTTAAATATCTTTACCCCCAACTAATGAGAAATTCTCCTTTATTGGATCTCAATAAAAATTCTATATGTGGGGTAGCAATAGCACAGGGGGTAGGGCTTTCCCTTGCACATGGCTGAAAGATTTGATACCCAACATTCCATATGGGTCCCAAGACCACCAGGAGTAATTCCTGAGTGCAGAGCCAGAAAGCAACCCTTAAACATTGCTAGATGTGACACCCAAACAAACAAAAATATCTATATATTTTGGTGATAATTGTTACATCAGAGTTACATCAGGCAAAGTACATATTCATTTGAATTATTATTTTGTCTGTAGTGCTGAGAGTATTAGTTTAATAACAATCAATAAAGTCAGTAACAAAAGGTGGACACATTGGAAATATTCATCACATTGATGAATATGATAAGAATTGAAATTATTTTTATCGAAACTGGTCTTATTGAACTTTATTCGGAAGTAGTAAACTAAAGCAAAGTTTCATATTGTCTTTTTTGTTTGTTTTGTTTTGGGATCAAACCTAACTATGGTTAGATATTATTCCTGGTTTTATGCTCAAGGAACACTTATGTTTGGACTATGGGGCATATTTGGGATATAATATACTTAATAGCAACCCCAAGGTAGAAATAAACAAAGATTAACTTTGTCTACACAGTGAGAAAAATGGGGACCTAGGCAGGAGAAACATTTATCATCATCATAAATGTAATGTTTTATTTAGAGTTCAGGGCTCCTCAAACTCTGTCTCAGCAAAAGCAGGCCCATAGTTCCCATTAAAATACTGGTAAGTTTGTTGATTTACCTTTACTTGTTCTTCTTTTAAATATTATATTTTTTCCTGATTTGTGTTTTTAATTTAAAAGAAAAAAAATTTTTTTTTTTGGTTTTTGGGCTAAACCCTCCAGCGGTCAGAGGTTACTCCTGGTTCTGTGCTTAGAAACATCTCCTGGCAGGTTTAGGGAACCAAATGGGATGATACCAGGAATCAAACCCAGGTAGGGTCTGTCTCAGGTTGGCTGCATAAAAGGTAAATAACCTACCACTGTGCTATTGCTCTAGTCCTTGCCAGATGAGGAAAAAAAAAACTTTTTTATTGAGGAGGGGGGCACACCCAGCGGTGCTCAGTGGTTACTCCTGGCTCTGCGCTCAGAAATCACTTCTGGCTCAGGGGACCATATGAGATGACAGGGATGGAACTCATGTCTGTCCTGGGTCAGCTGCATTCAATTCAATGTCCAACCATAGTTCTTTTTTGTTTGTTTGTTTTTGTTTTGGGGCCACACCCGTGACTCTCAGGGGTTACTCCTCGCTATGCGCACAGGTATCACTCCTGGTCTGGGGATGCTGGGGATCTGACCCAGGTCTATATTGGGTCAGCCGCATGCAAAGTAAATGCCTACCACTGCACTATTGCTCTGGTCCCTGTTAATAGTTGCGTGTGTGTGTGTGTGTGTGTGTGTGTGTGTGTTTAAATTGTTGTTTGATTCTTCAACAGTCTGCAGGACAGTGAAATAGCCCCCTGTTTAAAAAGCTTGAGAACCCCTGGGACAATGAGAGCTACAAAGGTGCTCCCAGGCAAAAAAGCTCTTAGAAGAATAGACTACCTTAGCTATGATCCTATATATTAAAGGTGCCTGCTGATTGTTTGTTTATCACCTCTTGGTCACAGATACTTGAATATGCCTTTGCTCTTAAAGTATCTATTAATTCTTGAGATACCTGCTGACTTTTAATGTCTGTGAAAACTGTTATTAAAATACCTACTAACAAACAATGGCTTACAGATCTGAAGTCATCGGAGCCATGTTGACGAAGCAGAAATTGTATCTAATAAATTGTTAGCTTATTCCTCAATTCAGGACTATCAAAGCTGGCTTGCAAACTCGACAAGCCATGGTATCTCTGTCTTATCCCACTGGACAGAAGTCAAAGGTGCCAATATGATTGACTTTCTTGTGGAAAATAATCACAATCTCAATCAAACCACATACAAGGCCCACTGTTGTGACTTTTCAGTCCTTACACTGTCATATACATTGTATGTATTTGACCAATCTTTGTGAAATAAATAAATGAATAGATGATGTATGAGTTGAACATTGTACAATTAAAATCTTGTTGAAAAAAATACAAAAATGAGAAAAGGGTTTTGTAATTTGTTAACATATCTCAGGGACTGTCTAGAATGATCTTAATGTTAACAAAACAAAAGTGCTTATTCTTTTTTGAATTTAAGCCAAATGGTCTCTTGTCAATAATACTTGAATATATTTGACTAAATGAAGGTGGTAGTAAAAGCCAACTCATTATAGCCTAAGTATTTTTTTAATATTTTAACCCTTATTTCTATGGCTATACATGGCATAATCTTCAATTGCTTAAAATTAAAACAGTTGAATGCTTGCTTCGGCAATGCATATACTAAAATTGGAACTATACAGAGAAGATTAGCAAGGCCCCTGCACAAGGATGACATGCAAAATTAAAGCAGTTGAAATCTTATAATCTTATAGAAGTTATTTAAAAGGTCTTAGGAAGTCTTCAGTTTGACAAACTTAATGTTGTAGGATTCCATAAAATATATTTTAGGGAATTATGTTTGTTGACCATCTTAAAATGAGTACCTTAAGATGAAATAGGAAGTTATTTTCAGGTGGAGATTAGTTTCTGGCCTCAGCCTAGTTTCTATTACTTTTCCATGACCAAAAGAATGAATTATTGATTTACAACAATATACAGAAAGAATGCATGATACAGAAATAATTTTTAATTTTTAAGTTATATAATTTCTAGCAATATTAATTGATTTTCACATGAACAATTAACATATTTACTTAACTAACATCAAATTATGCCAAACTGTTTAAGATGAACTCTAAACCAAATATTTTTGACACTTAAGTCTTGAATATCCTGCATTATGCTAAAAAATATGGGGGCATTTGGCCAGTTTATTAATTAGTAATTGCTTTATTTTAGGTTATTTAAAAATTCACATTATATCTTCCAATGAACACTTAATCATACCATCAGCAAACATTATTGGTTACATCACTGTGCTAACCTACACAGAAAAACAGAAACAAAAAGAAGAATGTATGTCTCAATATGCATCAATTAGACCATGCGCCAATTTTCTTTTTTGTTTTGTTTTGTTTTTTTTTTTTCTGGGCCACACCCATTTGATGCTCAGGGGTTACTCTAAGCACTCAGAAATTGTCCCTGGTTTGGGGGCACCATATGGGACGCCCGGGGGTCCTTCTTTGGCTAGCGCTTACAAGGCAGACAACTTACCTCTAGCGCTACCTCGCAGGCCCCAACCATGCGCTACTTTTCAAGCATACCATCCCTAATTTAACTGACTCCAACTAAAGGAGATTGACACTGTTCCCTTTGAAATTGTGTTTAAGTTTCTGAGAGTATTTATCAGAATGCTAAAGTATGTGAATTCTTTTAAGGATCATTCTTGTCCAAACTTGGGGTACCTTATGGTGCCAGGAATGAAACATCTAGATTTGCTGCTTGCAAAGTCTCGACTCTGGCGCTCTGAGCCAGCTCCTGATCCTCTGCTAATATTATATGCCTTTAGCAATTACTATCTGGGTTTAGGGACATTTTTTTAAATATTCACTTATACTTGACTCTGTGTCCTAGGGAAAGCTATCTATTATTTTTTCTATCATTACAGACTTCACAATGAAAGCAATGATAACAAAAATGCCTATGTCAAAGCCTTGTTTTTTGTTGGGTAGGGGATGATAAAGAATAAAGTTCCTGTAATATATTTGAAGTACTTTACTTAGAATAGCATCTGCAATATTAAGCAGGAGTTAATTCTATATAATAATAATATTTGAATTATTTTCATGTACTTGGTTTTGATGTGGCAGTCCAATTATTTCCTTTTCAGAATACAGACCTACATCACACGTCACTTCTCCTGCAGCTTCTTTCTAACCTGGCAAAGGCAGTACTGTATCCCTCTTGCCCCACTACAGCATTATGATGCCCCAGACCTTGAGCCTCTTTTTTTTTCCAATTCCTTTTGAATTAGCTTTTTCCTTGCTCTCTTGGGTGATCTTGATCCCTGAAGATGGCAGTGCAGTGCATGGCATAGTGTTGCTTAGGCTGTTGAGGGATACACATCAATCCCTTTGATACATGATTAGAACATGTGAGACCTTACACTAGTGCTGTTCATAGGTGTGAAGTGCATAAGCATCAGACC